>VWYH01001512.1:46493-101845 GCA_013399365.1 Pampusana beccarii
AGCCAGGCTCTTCTCGGTGACAACCAATAGTAAGACAAGGGGCAATTGATTCAAGCTGGAACACAAGAGGTTCCACTTAAATTTGAGAAGAAACTTCTTCTCAGTGAGGGTGACAGAACACTGGAACAGGCTGCCCAGGGAGGTTGTGGAGTCTCCTTCTCTGGAGACATTCAAAACTCACCTGGATGCATTCCTGTGTAGCCTTATCTAGGTGTTCCTGCTCCGGCAGGGGCATTGGACTAGATGATATTTCAAGGTCCCTTCCAATCCCTAACATTCTGTGATTCTGTGATCCTGTGAAAGGAAAATCACTAAGAGAACTGGTCTTATTTTTAACAAAACCAGGACACAAGGTGTTCCATGACATACAGATCATACACAGTTTAAACCTGAGACATCATGAGTGTCTCACTTTCTTTGTCCCTATGTAGCATCTACAGAGGACCCTGCCTGTTCTCCTGCCTGTAATCATGATCCTGGTTTCAGTCTGTGCATTATTGAATGCAATCCCTGTCTACTGATGTGTCTGGTCCAGGACTTCCCTGGGTTAGCCCTACAGCTGCCAGTACAATACCAGCCCTTGTGGCATGCAATTCCCTGATCAACTGTGAGACTCAGTATTGGTTATGTATATTTTACATCAATTCTTTTATTAGTAGTGTTATTAGTAAAGCTGTTGAATTTTCTAGCTGGTAAGTCTCTCTTCCTTTTCTCTGTTTTCCCTTTCCTTAGTGGGGAGGGCAGGGGCTAATGAAGAGCGTCTGCCACACTTTATTTTTACCCTTCAACATACAATGACGTGCACATAAAAAGCATCCATAGTTTTTTGAATTTGATTCACAAGGCTGTAAAGTGGAAATTCACATCTAAAAGGAGATGTCAACAACATCCAGAAATTTCCCTTGCTGTTTCTATTGCTATACAGATATGTTCCTAGTTGCAAATGTAAGTATGATTTTAATGAACAACTTTGTTTTCATATTGTGTAATGTCTTCATAAAGCATACTTAACAATAAAGGAACCAAAATATTTGAAAAACTGAGTAAATTAAATATTTCTGTTTCTATTTTTCAATTTTATACCTGATTCATCTTTAAAGACTACTTGTCTTTTAACAAGACGATTAGCCATTGAAGTTATTTGGTTTCCTTGTGTTGCAATAATAATAGTTACACCACCAAAACCAAATGACGCTCTTTTACAGAACACATGAAAAACTGAGTTTGTGACGATGAACATAAGCAAATCTTTAATATTTCTCAATGTCATCTGAACCTTATTTAAAAATTACCTTCTGCTCTCAGGGATGAAAAAGAAACTGTGAAATGGAAATTAATGCATTCTATTAAGCAAAATAAAACATACCGTAGGTAAATTATATTAATTCATGGCAGATGATGGAATTTGAATCCTTCCCTTAGTATTTTATGTGGATTTGGAAAATAAAAATTCTTGTGCAGGTCACTGTCAGATAAATCTTCTCATAACGCAATCTCACAACCTTTCTAAAAGAAAAAAAATGAAGAATATGACCCCACATCAATTTCTTGGCTTATACATTTGTATATATCTAACCTAATGTAATGTAATCAAGTACTTGTGGTCAGCCATTTGTTATTTTTATTTTCTGTTTTCCTAGAACATTCTCATTTTAGAATGACTTTTAAACCTTCACTAAGACAATTTATCCTCTCTTTCAAGTATATATCATAATCTCTGAACTGTATTTTAATCAAACTTCCAGATTTAAAATAAAAGTAATTTTTCTAGAGCCTGCTGCTGGACTTCCTCCAGTAATTCCTCATCCTTTTGTGCCCTCATGACCAAGAAGGCTAATGGTATCCTGGGGTGCATTAAGAAGAGTGTGACCAGCAGGTCAAGGCACTCCCCCTCTACTCTGCCGTGGTGAGGCCACATCTGGAGTGCTGCACCCAGTTCTGGGCTCCCCAGTTTAAAAAGGACAAGGAATTACTGGAGGGAGTCCAGCAGAGAGCTACGAAGGTGATTAGGGATCTGGAGCATCTTTCTTATGAGGAGAGACTGAGAGATCTGGGCCTGTTCAGCCTGGAGAGAAGGCTGAGAGGGGATCTCATCAATGTTTGTAAATATCTGAAGGGTGAGTGTCAATAGGATGGGACCAGACTCTTTTCAGTGGTGCCAAATGATAGGATGAGGGGCAATCAGCACAGACTGAAGCATAGGAGGTTCCGTCTAAATATGAGGAGAAACTTCTTTACTTTGAGTGCGACAGAGCACTGGACCAGGCTGCCCAGAGAGTTGTGGAGTCTCCTCTGAACATGTTCAAAACCTGCCTGGACACATTCCTGGGCAATCTACCCTAGGTGACCCTGCTTTAGCAGGTGGTTTGGACTAGATGATCTCCAGAGGTCACTTCCAACTCTAACCATTCTGTGATTCTCCCAAATGAGAAGCAAACAGGGGTTAACATCTTGACCTCATCTATTCATCTGTGCTCTCAAATCAGAAAGGGTCTTTTCATGCACTTTGCAGCTATAAACTGCTGCTAATCTTCGATGAAACAGTGACATTTTACCAATCTCAGTAACACCTGGTAAGTGCCTCCTGTTGACAAGAGTACTGTGTTTTAATGAACAAATAAATGGCTTATCTACCATTCTTGGCAAGAAACCCCAGTTACTGAGGCAGAGCACCAGCTCTCACAGTGTTACTTGGGCTAATTGACTCCTTGGATGAAGTTAAATCACATTATCCCCAGTGGGATATATGTTTGCCAGTAATCAATAGCTCAACAAGATCCACATAGCAGGTAATTAAGTGGAAAGTAATTAATACCCATCAAATGTTTTATTAACTGTTTGCCATTCCTTCACTCAAAAGTCCCAGTGTATCATAAATAAGGCTGTGAAGAAAGGAATTAATACAGTCTGTGTTTTCTAACAAGCTAAGTATTACTGCTAAATTCTTCACTGGCCTGTGCACCATTTCAAAGCAGCAACTCATACACAAAAATGTTGTGGTCTTACATCTGAGGAGTGATTCTCAGCTGGCACTCTTCTAAAGATTTGGAAGTTGCCTGGAAAAAAAGTGGTGGTTCAGTCCAAAGCAAGGGAATTAGATTAGTTATGGTGAGCATTTGTAGAATTTATTTTTTGCAGTGTTTTAGCTGTCATAAAAGTAAGGCAAGATGTGTAAGGAAATGTAAAATCTTTCATATCCACCAATAAAACTGGAAAAAAAACCCAACAGTCAAGATTTTTGGCACAAAGACTTGTGAACAGTTATTTGTAAGTGTATCAGCAGAAACACACCCCTCGCTCACCATGTTCTTTGCCTCCTTAAACTTTGCCTCCATAATATTTCTTTTGTGCACCTTGAATACATTACAGACTGACTTTAAAAGGACAGATAGTAATGCTTTATGTAGACTAAGACAGGGATGGATTTATGCTTTATAAAATTTCCTGGGTGAATTCTTAGCTTGCCCAAAACTTTGCAAAACTGGAAGCCACCACAGAAGATGAAGCTCATCACAAGGAACCTTCATTCTCCCATATTAGCCTTCCCAGCTGCAGAGGCTAAGCTCACTATTCTTTCCACATGTTGTTCATCTGGATTTTTATTTATTGTTTTTCTTCATTTATTGCCTCCACTCAGTTGTATATAACCCAAGAAGCACTGAGACAGCAGCATTCCTAGAACCACTATTTTAACAGTAGGCTGTCACTTTCACTTCCAAGCCCTGGCACCTTTGCAGAACATTTTCCTAGTGCTATTCCAGGGACAGAATTTGGCCTGTCACAAGATGTTGGTAGGAGGACTCAGCTACTGGAGTATTTGAAATCTGACATCTGTGGAGATTTAAAAATATCAATTTTTATCCCGTAATTTGGTTTTGAATGGTTCATCCTCTGCCAAATACCTCTTTAAAATTTAACTCCCGAATTCATGCTGCCTGTTGATTCATAATCTAGCCTTGACTTCTTCCCTCAAAGTATCAACAAAAGTGTAGATTCTTGGGAGTGAAGGGGAGGTACAAGGAAACAGGTAACTGAGTACGCTGGTGGGCATTATCAGTGTCTTTTATCAAGACACAAAATTCTTCCTTTACCATAGTGTTTCCTAGTTCCTGTGGAAGTCTGTAGGAGCAGTAGACTTTGTCTTTCCTGACTGTGGTCAGGACTGCTGCTAAACTGCAACCTTCTGCTTATATAGATTTTTCCATTCCGCCACCGAAACTTCCTGTCCAACTTTCACATCAACTTAAGATACTAAAAAATGCTTGTCTTTCTCCTTCTACTTTGGGAGGATGTACCCTTTTTATCAGCTACAATAAGACATTGAAGACCTCTCTGGACAAATAAGATTTTTGTTGTGGGAAACACCTTCCAGTCTGAATAGATGTTTGCACTTGGAGAGAGAGTCACCTCTGTATAATAACAGTTCGCTGGTAGTCTGGCCAACAAGCCCCTCAGTTATAGTGTAAAAAATGTGTGAAAATGTAGAATGAAGGCAAAGAGCAGCTTGTGGCTTTAGCAGTAAAAAGATGTAGGAATATATTCACAGATGGCATTTGTAATTGCAAACAGAGTACACAAAAGGAAAACACCAAGACTCCAATATTGCCTGGAAATTTAATTCAGTTTAAATTATCTGCTTGTTAAAAATTCACTATTTTGACATTATTTTATTATGGTACAACTCATTCCTTTCCAAAATGGGCTTTACATTAACTCTTTCTGTATCCTGAAGATTGATTCAAAGAAGACAGAAACAAATACAGTAAGCTTTTTTTAACACATTTTCTGGTGTGGTATCTCTTAGGGTTGTTTTCCAGACGTTTCAACATATCTAAATAAGCGTGAATCTTGTGTTGCTGTGCAAGCAAAACTCACAATCAAAGTCTAAGGGACTAAGAAGGTAGTCCAAGTGAGAGGAATAATGCTCTCTAGTATAAGCACGAGATTTCATAAATATGAAAAATAATCATAGCAGAAAGGAATTGTGGAAACTCATCCTCTATTTTCTGCTATAAATTATAACATGCAAAATATAGATGAAATATGCTGTGTATATATATATATAGATATGCCTATTTCAAATCTGTTCTGATGTGTATTATATATGTATGTTAAGAATCCCCATTACTGTCAAATATACACAGCAGGATTAGGTGGATTTATAGATTATGTCACTATTCTGAATATTTCAGATTTCTTATAATCTCTAGATCTTCCTATACGAAGTACAAAGCATTTGATTGAACAAAAAATATGCTCTGATACATACACACAGAATTCCCATTGATTTCTGTGCTGCTGAATTCAATGGGAGTTGAATGTGTGTATTGGAGAGCATAAGACAGCTATTTATAGTCTAACTTTCCCAGACAAAATGAGCAGGCTGGGTGTCCTTTATCCTGTCGTCTACACTAACTCATCTAACACTTTCTGAATTGTCTTTTATCATTTAATCTAATTCATTATAAATGAACTATAGCAGAAGATATCCTCTAATGAATAACTGCAATAAAAGGAAAATGGAAAATAATCTAATGATCAGCTTGTTTTGAAACACAAAAAAAACCTGTGAGCTTTTCCCGTTGTTTCTGAACAATTTATCTGCAAGTACTGTTAATTTCTAAAAATCATGTGTTGTCTAGTTATCTACCAGAGATCTCTTGGAATTTCTTTTTTAGTACAGAAGAATTGATAGAGTTTTACAAAAAAACCCACAGTTTTCTCAGCTTTGTAAAAACAGCAAAATGACAAAAAAAATCAATCAAGCATCTTTATCTATGTATATTCATTTATTTTTAGAAAGCTATGCAGTCATACAGGTGGTCTGCTGTTTCGTAATGCCTTTCCATTATGTCTGGATATTTCAAAAATTACAGAAAATCAAGGATATTTTGACATCAATAAACACAAAAAAAGAGAAAGGGAAGATTCATTTTCTGAATAAAATAAGAAAGCATCAACACTGCTAAATCTTTGAAAGATTTGCACAACAACGTTCTGGGTTTCAAAGTGAAAAACAGAAAACCTTTGTTACGTGTGAAATTGTTCCCCACTTTGTTTTCCAACTAAGAGGATCCTATGCCTTGCAATTTGAAATTAGAAAGGTTCCATGGCAAAAGTTTGATGCTAGGACACCCATTACAATAACAGGAAGTTTTAAGATCCTACCTTTATCTTTAGGTGTGGTTTTGGCATCTGCACAGTAAATAAAAGTTTATGTCCATCCAGAGTTGCCAAGAAAATCATAATTGCACCTTTAATGTGACAGATGGTCACTGGATAGCAGTAAAAACAGGTACATGGGAAACAATGACATCTTAAACTCTTGAAAAAAAAAAAAAAGACAAGTAAAGCAGTAGCACTGTGCAAAAATGTAAATGAACAATGTGGAAGCGGATTCCCTGTAAAAGACTGCAGTTGTAGTGAATGTGTTCATTCCAGACCTGTCTGATTCCTGCCTAAATCTCTTAGCATAGGTAAAATGGTAAAATATCAGATGTTTAAGGACTGACCCTTCTGCCAAAGCCTCACCAAGGTCAAAATCACTTTTCTGCAAACAGCTCAAGGCCATGTTCTCTCAGAACTAAATTATCAATAGCAGCTATTCCAGCTGTTGCTGCCACAGCACAGATTGTTCAAATCACCATTACAATGGCTAATCTTCAGCAAAACCATCTTAATTTAATCTGGTTTAGGATTTCAAACAAGTATATTTACATTACAGTTATTTTCCAACACCCCATTAAACAAAGTTTCTGTAAAATTAATTTTAAATCCAGAGACTTTGTCTGAAAATAAGTATAACAAACATATATACATGTATACAACAGAAAACGTTATGTTGCAAGATCTCATCCTCATTGGTGCAAGAAGGAAGGCATAAAAACATTTCTGTCCAGTGACAGGACTAACATCTTAGTCTCAAGCATATTTCAAGTGCCAGAGTCAATCTTCCTTGTTAGCAGCATGTCACAATAATACTTCCAATAAGTTAAATTAAAATGATGAGCTGAAAAATGTGTGCTTGAAGTGTCTCTCCCTTTCTATTTTAAAATTAAAGTGTTCTATATAAATGACCCGCACTTTTGCAGTAAACATGCTTTGTTTTGATTGATTGTGTTTCTACAGCTGAATTTCCATATGAGGAAAATCAAACTTGAAGCAATCCACTCACAGGAAAGCTACATAAGCTTTTTGATAAGTCATTTGATAGAAGAGGCTTGTGAGGATGTCATCTATTAACAGAAATGTATATCAAATTATGCTAGATCCATGTCCAAATTCTCTTTTAGCAGCACAAAACTTATATAACTTAACGAATTAATAAGAAGCTCAATCATGGGTAATCAGGAAATAAAAGTCAATGCACAGGGTTTCAGGTAAACATTGTTAGGCGTGTGGAATGGGACAATAGGAATTCATGCCATCTTAGGAAATATTAAGCTGTCCTCTTCATGTTGTTCTGTCTCACCATTTAAAAGGAAACAATATTTCCTCATTGTTGTGAAGATGACAAATATTAATGTACACTGGAGATACAAAAAAATAAAATAAAACATTGATATACCACCTTTCCAGTGGCTGAAAAACCAAGGCCAGTACTTATCTATGTGATAATAAATATCAAGTTAAATTGTTCAGGTTTAATTTCAAATACATTACTAGTAAAAGAAAGGGGCTTTGCTGAAAGAGAGGTATCACTTCCTGAAGCATTAAAACTGAAAACATTTCAGAGTACCAAGATCATCCTTAGCAAGATCTCAGCATGTTAGACTGCTACTGTGTGTCTTTATTTGTTCCTCCAGTCAACAATAAACACTAAAAGAACTAGTGTCATGAGTGAAAAGCAATCCCTAACTTACAAATATCCCATATTACTCAACACTACCTTTTCCAAAATATTAACTAAAAAGGGAAAAAGTCTGTGTTTAAAAGATACACATTTAAAAGCTGGCAAAACATTGTGTTTAAGAGTTTACAGGATAATTTAATGCCTTTCTTCAAGTGGTAGCAAAAGTGTAGCGAACAAGTCAAGGTAAGAGATTCTTCCTGCTTGTTTGGCAACTGGAAGACTATCTTTGGATGTCTGTATCATGTTTTAGGATCCCCAGAAGAGTACATGGATATACTGGAGTAAGACCAGCAGAAGCTACTGAGCTGGTAAGGATGCTGGAGCAGAAGACATGCAAGAAGTGTCTGAGAGCTAGGTTTGTTTGGTGCCAGTAAAAAAAAAAAAAAAAAGCTGAGAAGACAATTGATGGCTCTCCACAGCTGTCTGATGAAGAGGACATAAGCAAAACAAAGGTGGAAGCTTTGTTAGGAAATGCTGGCTAGACTCTAGGAAAAAAAAAAAACAACACGTTTTTATCATGAGTGTGGGAAAACAGTAGAAGATGTTGCTCAGAGAGGGTATGAAATCACCTTCCTTGCAGATACTCAAAACTCAACTGAACAGAATTCCTTTCCAATCTAAACTATTTATTGGTTTTAAGTGTTTGCCTTCACTGTTAAGATAAAAACATCAGGAAAAGTTTCCTGGGCCTTGATTTCTGACGAAAAGACAGAGTCCATTGTTCCCTTAGAATAACTGTCTAAGAGTTAGATCCTTCTGTTGGTTTGTGGACAGCTCAATGCCCATGGTAGGCCAGAAGAATCACAGAATAGGAAGACAGATATTAGAGTGCATATATTTTTTGTTGCTGATTTTTACACATTATTTGTATAATTTGTTATAGACACACTATCCATTGTCTTGAATACAGCTTCTGTTTCTTGATCTGGATGTGAACCATACAAACTGCTTAGCAAAATTTTCTTTTTTGTTTTCTATCATGAAATCTCTTGTTTTTACCTCCGTGGAAAATAGAAGAAAGGATATTAAATCAGTTTTGGGACACAGAAAACACTTCAGCTGTATTATACTGTCTATCTGGACACCCTCACTATAAAATGGAATTAATGTTTATCAGAAATTGTTGCAACCCTCATTGTCTTGGTTTTGTTAAAAACAAGACCAGTTTCTCTTTTAGTGAATTTTCCTTTCAGCTAAGTTCTTCTAAGTAACTGCACTTTCCTGAAGTTAGCTGCATATTTTTCTCAGACACTGTGCTCGGTGCTGGTAAGATAACCAATGGAATGCAGAAGAGCCCCATGTTTAGATTTACTGCTATGGTAACCAAGGTTAACTGATAATGGGACATATTTGCAAGGAGGGGCGGACAGAAGAGGTGACTAAAACTGACCACCTGAGTATTCCATCCCATAAATGTCATACACCCTATATAAGAGGGAGATCACGAGGGCCTCTCTCTCTTTGACCACGACTGCCATCTAGAGAGGACCCTGCCTGTGGTGCCTGCAATCTTAGGCCTGAGACCCTGCATCCCTGAATGCAGTTTCCAGTTTGCTATGAAGTCCCGTCCATGACTTCAGGGTGCCTGCCATGCAGCTGCTGGAGCCACGCCAGCTCCGCCCACCACAGGAGGGGTTAAACACTGCTACCTGGGATATTCAAGATTGAGTTTTGTATATTTTGTATATTTCTCTATTTATTAGTAGCATTAGTAAAGCCCTTTAAAATCTTCCCACCTTGAAGTCTCTCTCCCTTTTTCCTTCCTATCACCTTCCCTTAGCAAGGACTTTTTCCTATGCAGAGAGGGTAGAGGGTTAGGGGGGATTAACAGAGAGCATCTGTCATGGTTTATTGTTGCCTTGCATTAAACCTTGACACTCATGAATAAGAGCTCCATTCCTAATCCTCCCCAGGGTTTCCCACCATGTGTCTGAGGGCATTGTCCAATCACTTCTTGAATACTGTCAGGCTTGGGTCATGTCTACCTCCCTGGGGAACCTGTTCCAAGGCTTCACCACCCTCTGGGTGAAGAAACTTTTCCAATGTCCCACCTAAACCTCCCCTGGCACGTCTTCCTGTCATTCCCTCAGGTCCTGTCATCAGTCACCACAGAGATCAGTGCCTGCCCCTCCTCCTCCCCTTGTGAGGAAACTGTAGACCGTGATGAGGTCTCCCTCAGTCTCCTCTAAGCAGAACAAACCAAGTGACTTTAGCCACGCCTCATATGGCTTCCAATCTAAACCCTTCACCAATTTTGTGGCTCTCCTCTGGACATTCTCTAGTAGCTTTACATCCTTTTTATTCTGTGGTGCCCAGAACTGCACACAGTGCTCCAGGTGAGGTTGCACCAATGCAGACCCAGGACATTCTATGATTCTGTGATTCTATGACATGTTACACTTGTGTGATATTCAGACAGGTGGAGTGAAGGAATCTGAAAAAATCACCTACCTCATCTTCATAAAATGGGAGTAAGACACAAACACCTCCTAGAGGATAGTGCCGCAAAGCCAAGCTGTGAGATATGATGCTCTGTCCAGGTTCTTCATAGCTCTTTGAAGTAGTTCTATGCAAGTGTCTAAAGTGAATCTTGGAAACAAAGACCAATCATTAAGATTACTGGAGTCTGTTTTCATTTTGCAGAATGAAAAATATTGCCTAGTCACAGTATCAGCCCTAAAAGCAGGAATGAACCATAACTTCTATTAATCTTTTTCCACCGAATGGAAAGTGAATGCCAATTATGCTCGATGGTTCTTGCTGGAATTATTTACTGAAATCTGATGCTCTTTATTGCTATCTTCTGATTCCTTCAGTAGCGGAAAGCTGAAGCCTGCTATTGAGTACTGGCATAATCACATCTAGCATTGTGGTACCTAAAGCTTGTCCTAATTCTCTCGTGTTTACAAACCTAGTCCAACAGATTTTCTTCCTTATCTGCGTTTTAATGCTAAAACACGTATTTTTCTTTCCTCAGAATATCCAGTAGTAATATCCAGAATCTGGTATCCCTTAATAAAGCAAAATTAACATGCCCACGCATAAGGGCAAAAGTACATTCCTGGTTAATAAAAAAAAAAAATATATTATTTTTCTGTAAGTGTCAGTGCAGTTCAGGAGATAGTGTAAGAATGCGTCAGACTGGAAAAAAAAAACAAAAGAAAGCAAACAAACAAAAAAACCCAAACAAAAAAACCCCAAACAACAACAACAAAAACATAAACAAACCCCCAAAACTAGACTACTCTCAATTTTATAAGGCATTTCCCAAAATTACNGGATTGCTACTATATAGAAAGTGACAACAATTTTTTGTTGTTTTATGATGGGGAACGCTAAATCTTATACAGTCTAGGAGCTACAATCACATACTTTTGTAGTTTTCTTGTTTGTTGGTTTGTTTGTTTGCTGCTATATTTGGTTGGTGTAGTGAGAAAGAATGTTCAGAATTTTTTTATATCAGGCAGTCCTGATTTAGGGATGCACAGTACTGTATTTTGGCATTTGTCAGTGCCACTGAGTTCAACAGTAAAAGCTGCAGGAAGAAGCACAGAGGAATCAAATTCTATTTCAGATTTTCTTGATGTTTTAGAAGTCTGTGTGGGTTTTTGCGTTTTGGTTGTGGTCAATTTTATATTTCTGTGATTTCCTCTTAAGGCTCCTGAGTTGTCTTCTAGTGTAGTCACTGAGCTTTGTGTTAGACCTAAAATCAAAAGTTCTTTTTCCTTCTGTTCTTGCCCTTGACTGCTTTCAAATCAGATCAAAATGTATACTGTCAAAAAAAAAAAAAGGAGAAAATACTTCCTCTTTCTTTTAGATACCTTTTGAAAGAAAAAAAACTATGGAAAATATTATTTGGGGTTCTTCATTTTATGAGATCTCTTGCAGTAAGTGCTTTTCCAATGGTGAGAATGCATAACAGTATTTCTTCAGACTCTATGCTAGCTGCATGTTTCTCCCTGTGTTTTTCCAGTTCTTTCTAAGCTTGAACAGAAAAGATTTTTGGTTTGAGGTTCAGCTGTTGTCTTTGAATATATGCTGCTATCATACAAGAAAAGCTACATCATGCAGAGTGCGGATAGTTATCAGTCATCACAGAGAGAGGAGAGCGAGAAGCTGAGGAGATGACAAAGGGGTCAATTTTGGCTTTAGTTTTGGGTTTTTTTGTTTGCTTGTTTTTTAATGTTAAAATAGAGAATGTACCTGGATTCTCAAAATTACATCAGCATCATATACAGCAGAAGGATAAATATAAGTGGTGACAAACTATGTTGCTAGAAAACTCTCTGGCTCTCTATCACAACTTTAATAGCAGAAGATGAACACATGTAATAAAACCAAACCAGACCTCTCAGGATCTCCATGGAGGAGCCTGGCTGGTGTCAGGAGCTTGGAATAGAACCAGGAAAACTTATGCAGGCTGGTAGGAGAGACGAAGTAGATAAGTATGATGCAATACATTGCTTCAAACTGTAAAATTAAAAAGATGAATCTGCAGTTTACAGTTAAAACCTCTTGCTTTTAGATCAAATAATTCCCTCCTATCTCTTCTCTAGTTTTACAACCCTCTAGTTTGCAGTTGTTTTAGGACAATAGATTCCACCACGCAACATCAAAATAACAACTAGAAAAAATCCACACTAGTGAGATATTATCTTAAATTTATTTATCAGTACTTCTGTTGACTGGTTTTACTGTCAATGCAGGACTGGCATTATTTATTATTATAACAAAATGATTAAATAAGCATTCTGAATGTGCATCGTTTGTAATAATTGTTTTTGAAAAGAATACATTAGGCAAACACGAATGACTACACTTTAGGATGGAATATCAGCATTACCTGCCTGTTACTGTATCATAAGGAATCTGTTCACTGTTGAAACTCCTTGTTAGTAACAGTAGTTGGAAACCTTTATGTTGAAAAATATCCCTAATAAGGATTCACAAACCACTTTTCTTTTAGAATAACCTCATTTTCAGGTAGGAATTTTAAATATTTCTTTAGAAAAAAAAAAACTTGTTTGATTTTGAGTTTTGCATTTTTGAGAATTTCTTACCTCTTCCCCTCTTTTTCCCACTGAAAATGTAATTGAAAAGTGTGAGGGTTTATAATTTTCCTTTACCAATTCTAACTACAGGAAAGAAATCCTAAGTTAAAAGTATTATAAAAGAAAGCTTTAACTGCTGTGGTTTGTTTCCATTTTTGTTTTTACCTACAGATATACTAATTCTGTATAGAAAAAATGAAGATGAGAGCATGGAGAAGAAAGGGGAAAAAAATTATTTGAAATAGTGAAAAGAATTGGAAGCTGAAAATCAGTTCCATTTTAAGCACCTCCTAATAAAGGCAGACTCCGTCTTGAAGAATTATACCAAAATTATGTTTTCCAATTCTGCAGACAGGTTTTTTTTTTTTATAGCAGCTGCACATTTTTTATTGATTAGAGTCATGCTGTGGCCATACCAGCTCTCTACAACTGCAAAGTGTTTAAATGAAAGCAGAAGCAATTAGAAGAGGAGTGGCCAGTAAAATTTCTTATGAGTTCTAACAAGCCCTATTAAAATATATGACTGATGTATACCTGAGAGTCTTCTTACATGACATCTTATGTCTTAATGCTCACTTTGGAGGATTAGTTGGGGTTATACAACTTTTCTAGGATTCATAGCCGAAACTTCACTAACCTACTTTCTTCTTGACTTACACCTACTAGATATATCCCTCATGACTGAAGGATCTTCAATTTGACTTTCTTTCTTTTCAGCATGGTATACATTTTAACCTTTTCCAAGACAGATCATTAGGGTAAAGTGATGGTCAAAAGTTAAAAACACACTAGGAAACCATACCTGAAGATATTGCACAGGAAAAGCTAGACTAACTTTCAACTTTATTTACAAAAATGTATGTGAAATGTCTGCTATAGTGCATTGTGGTTCAATGGCACCTTAAACTTTCAGACTGACCATCATAGTCAGGAGCACAAACTTAAGAACTACTGATATAGTTAGAACAATGTATTGCATGCTAGAGACAAGTGAAGGTAAACGATATCTTTATCTGTTGTTCTAGTAGGGAGAGAAACAGAAGTCAATAGTGATAGAAACAGGACATGAGGAAGACAGAAACAAATATTGGTTTAGATTGCCTTGTAGTATGTTGTCTCAGCTACAAAATAATGTAATCTCCAGTTGAAAAAGCAGCATCCTGGGAGCAGCCATGCAAACAGCAGCAATTTTCAAATGCTCCTTTTGTAATAATGTATCATCTGGAGGTCAAAAGTGTGATTCTTGCATAAGCTTTGGTCAATGTGATTTGCATAATATCAGAGTCACTGCTCTCAAGTTATAACTCCTGCCAGGGACAATCCTGGAACGCACACAATGGTCCTCAGAATGAAGCAGTGCAAAGCAAATAATTACTGTAATAGCATAATGAAAGTGAGAAATGCAGAAATGAGGGGAATAGTGTGGTAAGAGGTTGCTTCCATCTAGTATTTAGGAAGGCTATAGATTGCATTAGCTGCAATTCCTAATGAGTATTTTTGTACACCTATGAGTCCTTGTACAATACAGATTTTGACAATTCCCATAATATAAAATGGCTCAAACTACCATTACAATCAACAGCCATTACAATCAACTGCAGGAAATTGTAGGAAGATTCTGAAATGTCTTTTCTGCCAGGTTGTCATTCACTGAGACTGACCTCAGACCATATTTTTTTCCTTGCTGATTAGACCATCCTTTACTGCAGCCAGGGCTCTGATTTGATACAAAAGAATAACACAGTAATTCTTTGTTGCTGGGATTTTTTTGTTGTCTTGTCACTTTTTGAAGGTTTCTAACATTTTGCCAATTTCAAGAATGTAGATCAAAGTTGTTCAGGGTGTTTTAATAGATTTGTGTGTGCTGACTACCACCATCTTCGCTTATTTTATGCCATTATAACTACAAGCTGGGAAAAAAAAAAGACAGGCTTTCCTCTAAAAACATACTAACAAGGACTTCCTACATTGACACCTGAAAAAAAAACACACACACAAAAAAAAAAACAAAAACCAAAAAACCCCAACTTCCTCTCCTACCCCCACTTTCAGTTGTCACATGTCAACCTGCTGCTCCTCTGGTTTACAAATGTTTCTGTTGTCGAGTCTGAAAACAATGTAGTAGCAACAGGCTTACCTGCAAAGTCTGATATTTTATTTTCTTGTGAGTTATCTCACTTTCATCTCTGTGAAGGCAGCAGTCCAGACATAACACAGTACACCACAGTATGTGTTCCCCTAAATGTACTGCAGAAGGGTAATGACCATATGAACTAAAATCCACCACAGACTACAGTGTGGAGTCTAGTGCTTTTTTAGTAAAAGTGGACTTAGGCAAATGCAGTTCTATTGGTGTCAGTGAGATCAGAGGAAGTGACAACAGAATGGCAAATTTCAGCTTTAAAAACACATTGACTGTTTTACCTCTGAAGACATGACAGTGGAGATTTCTCTGATACTTATCTGTGGTAGATCCACTGCCATTATGGCTCACAATTGATTAGAAAAGGTAGCTGTCTTGAAAGAGCAGATGGATTTTGAGATGTTGGGAAAAGCCTGATTCCAGTGGGTTTTTTTCTTCCAGTGGACAGTCAATCATTAAATTCCCTTTAACTTGCTGGAGCATGTTTGTTCCCCAATATGTTGCACACAATGTCTGAAGATGTATTACAAATAGTTATGTCAAATTTCTCACACCAATGCAAAATTCAAAAATAAAAATACCTGGATGACCTCAAAAAAAGACTAGCTTATGACTGTTTTCAAACATCTTGTCACCCATCTTTTTTTGGGTGGGACAGACAATGGACTATTGTGTATACACAAGAGCAGCCAAATAAAGCAGCATATCTTTCTCATAAGGGCAGCAGTAACATCAGTTACACATTTCCTATGAGATTTATTGGCATCCATTTGTCTTAAACTTGCCTTCAAGAATGTAGGAATGCTGTAAAATGACAAAGATCCCTTCTGGCAGTTCTTTCCTCCATTAGGTCATTTTTTTTTTCCTGAAAAGAGAAATCAAATCTCATTAGGTAAATTTCATAAGTAACAATATACAGAATTATGTTTTTGTACATTTGTTTTTGTTGCTAAAAAGTCACAAAGTTAAGGTTCTTTGCTAGAGGGACAGAATTAAATGAAAATGAATTCAAAGCACCTTCCCTATTCATTAGCACCTGCCGAATAAGTAATGGGAGTAGTCTTGTTTCTTCAGTGACAAAATATACAGCTCCATTTAAAAAATGATAAGACAGCTGTTGTCTCTGGAGTGTATGTGTGCAACAGAAATTAGTTCTTTAACTCTGACATGATTTCTGGAAGATGGTTCCCTGGAAGGAGTGTATACTCCAAAGTAAAGGCTGGGCGCTGTGAGAGTGCAAGGAGGATCCAAGGAAGATTTCCCATGAGTCCAGAAAACACACCACCAATCTTGGAAATAGCTTCAAATGGCTTCAGCAGGTGTTCCAAAACTGTCAGTGGAACTAGGAATCTGTTTGAAAAGGTAAGTGAGACATGAAGGTAAAAGACATATCAACAGTCATTCTGACCTCTTCTCAGCAGCTGCAGTTACCTGTGACATTTGCCTTAGTGTCAGCCCTTAGCAGAGGGGGCTACAGAGCACATGCTGTCACACTTTTTTGTTTTCTGGTTTTGAGTGTGTTTTCATGCTTTCATGAACACTTTCAGTAAAATGAAGGCAATTACTCTTTTTACATCACTCAGCAAGCAACTTAATAAACTGCTTCATCAGTGAAACTGCGAGATGTTTTTAAGTACATACAATGAGGGCTAATGGGAACCAATGGCCTGGCAAAACATGTCTGCTGGGGACCTCTATGGAAGTTTGACCAAATGTACTCCTTCAGGTGTACCTCTGTGCATGGTTTCTTTCTGAGTTAGATGATCATTAACAGTCACTTCATGGATGCAATCTCTCATGTGCAGTCACTGGAATAAATACTACATGTGAATATATGCTTAAATGCATTATTATTATTAAGAGGGCAATGAGGCTGGTGAGGGGTCTGGAGAACAAGTCAGACGAGGAGCAGCTGAAGGAACTGGGGTTGTTTAGCCTGGGGAAAAGGAGGCTGAGGGGAGACTGTATCGCTGTCTACAACTATCTGAAAAGAAGTTGTAGCGTGAAGGGTGTTGGTCTCTTTTCCCTAGTAGCAAGTGATAGGATGAGAGGACATGGCCTCAAGTTGCTCCAGGGAAGGTTCAGGATAGATATCAGGAAAAAATTATCCACAGAAAGAGTTGTGAAACAGTGGAACAGGCTGCCCAGAGAACTAGTTGAGTCACCATCCCTGGAGATGTTTAAAAAACTTGTACATGAGGTCCTCAGGGACATGGTTTAGTGCCAGAGTTAGGATATGGTTGGACTCAATGATCTTGAGGGTCTCTTCCAACCAAAATGATTCTATGATTCTGTGATTCTATGATTCTATGATTCTATGATTAAGATGTCTTGATACAGTGTAGCTGTGCTTATCTTCCAGCTTTTTAGTTAGATTTGCCTATTTTAATGCAGAAACACTATAAAGTGTACTGTGGAAATTTATTCTTGGTACTAGTCATTTAACAGAACATGGTACTTCCAGTTCTGTCAAAGAATTCTAGTATTTGTAAAAATTACATATTAAGAAAAGATTAATTCTTATTTTACTTAAGGCGTCTCAGCCTTTTTGTCATTGGGTTCTACGCAAAGCACATGTGTACAGGCAGATGAGTCCATGTGGAACACCAACAGCCTTGTGCTTTTATTAATTTTTTTACCTTGAGAGGCATCTAAAAATTTCCAGGGCCTCAAAGGCACTTCACCTACCTGAAGATTATTAGGTCTACCCAAAAGAGATGTATGTGGCAACAGAATATTTGAGAGCATAACAAGTGTAGCTCCTGTCCCTGTTATTGGAAGGGTTAGTCTAGGTTTGTAATTTAGGACTGCTTTTTGAACTGGGACTGTTCTCATATTTCCATTTGGTTCTCCTGATTGAAAGCGTTTATATTGATCTGTATGTGACAAGCTTTTCATCAAGGGTCAGACTCACCGCAGTGGGTCAGGCACATGTAACTTTTAGACGAAATCACTCTGGTACTCTCTGCAATATCTTCAAAAGGCTATTGAAAGCTCTGATGCTGGATGCAGCTGCCCTTCTATTAAGCCGTGGCAGCCGTAAGGAGTGTGTCACACTACCTGCATTGCACTTGTTTCCACCAGCAGTCCAAAGCAATGAGCATGAGGGCTACACATGCATCCAGGAATCTTGATGTACTTTGCAGGTGCCATGAAGGAAAGAGACACCTGCTCCAGTTCAAGGACCAGAAAAATAGCAAGGGGCAGAGCAGACCTTTAGCCAGATTCTATTATGATTAGTAATTTATTTACATACATAGAACAGATTTCCTTATTTCTAGGTGCATGAAATGCAGTGCAACATCTCTTTTGAACTGCATCAACAAATTCATTGTAACCATGGAAAGCAGGCTAAAAAGGTTTCAGGCACTTTTAGTCAGAGTCAGAGCAGGCAGTTTAAGCGAATCAGGGATACTAGCAACGTTTTGTATTTGCATGTGTTTGCACTTTTCCAGGTAAACGGGTTTGGGTGACAGCAAGAAACTCAGTTTCAGAATCATCTTTATAATAACTGACAATCCATTTCAGATTCTATAATTCAGATACTTCAAGAAAAAGAAAAAAAAATGAGTTTGGTTAAAATAAAAGTTCATTTAGTGTAAAATGGATGACATCAGTTTGGGAGTTGGGGGGTTTTATCCTTTTCAATACCAAATGACTGAGTCATTGCTGGAATTTTTAAACTGTAGTAGTTTGTTTTGATTGCATTTGCAAGTATCTGATGAAAATGTGCAAATCATCCAACTTGGACTTTAAATCTTCTTGTTGGTTATACAAAATTGTATGTACAGACAGTGCTTGTTTTCATGACCCTCTGTACTACACTAATACAAAGTAAAACTGTTGTACCTCTGAGAGGAGCATCACAGAGTTCATGGCTCAAGGAGACCAGACCCCTGTTTGAAATACAGATTAGGTACAGTATGGGAAACAGAAGCAAAAAATTACTTTTCCTATCCTACTTCACTTTGCTGAGCTACATCTCCAAGGTAGTTTTTGTACACTTTCTTTACCCTGTGTACAAGTTTTATAATGTGACTTTTGTGTTGTAAGACCCAGAATTTTCAACAGCAGCAGCTATCCTGAGTGTGATTTCAGCTTTGACAATCATTTCAGTAGGTACCATCTCTGTACAGGAGGTTAGTAACCCTCCATTCCTGTTACTAAAAATTATATTTCCTCCTTTCTTTTTTTTCTTTTCTTTTTAAAACAAATGGACAAACAGACCACCACCAACTGCAATTTAAGAATTTGCTTTTCTATACTATATTATAGTATTCTATATATAGTATTCTATACTATACTGTATATTTCTATACTAATTTTCTATATTATGCAATTTCATATTTTCCATGCACAAGACAAATTGAGTATGACAAAAGAATACCAAAAGTTATACATGAATATGAATTCATTCAGTGAAAATACACCTGATTTGAAAAAGGCTTTGATACTCAGTAAGCCAATAGTGCAGGTATACTTGTTTCTCTTACAGTACCAGTATTTAATCTCCATTTCATACAATTACCAGTTAGACATAACACACCAAATTTTCACCTCCAGGATGGCAGCTTTGTTAGCTTAAGTGTTTCCTTAAAAGTGTGCATAAAGAGAATTCTTTGCTGGTAAAAATCTCACACAAACAGCTCTTTCTTTGTCTGAAAAGAAAATAAAAGCATATTTGTGGCATGTATAATTCCAGAACAGATCCAGGCAGATCTATTAGATCCATGTTTGACACATTTCATGTATTTGAAAGACAATTTTCGCCCAGCCTGCAGAATTACAGAGAATTCAGCTCAGTTCTGCAGAACTTTGCAAGTAGAAATACCTGGAGATTTCTCCAATTTGTATGCATAATTTAAGGCTTTGGGGATACATAAAATTCTACCTTAAAAAAGTACCTCTTTGGATTCATATGATTCAACGTCAGCTGAAAAGCTTAGCCTGGGTGTACAGCCCGCAATACATTTATTGCTAAGAGAAAGGAGAAGTTTTGAAAGAGAGATGCAGAACTACTATTCATAATTAAGTATGTCTTATTACATCACCTTTTGTAATTTGTTAAGTGACAGCTCATTTATCCTGCACCTGCCTGGGGAGAAGAGGTATACAGATACAGAAAAACAGAATTAAATAGAAAAAGAAAGTTGCAGTGGTATAAGTCTAAATATCCAAGTACAGTGTTTTCTTTAGGGATAAATGACCACCTGGTGAATGCTAGATGTGAATGACAGATAATTCCTGTCCATCTTTCAAATGTCTGTTTTATTTGTACTGCAAGTGTGTACACAGTGTGCCCTCATGCACCTGCACCTAGTTCATCATAAAATGTGAAATCAGGTAGGATAAATCTCCTGCTAATGGCTAGCATTGAAGAAGCAAAGATGAGGGGAAGCGTATGACTTAGTAACGGAAAAAGCTGTGTGTCACTCTAGTCTTCACAGTTCCAGAGGAAAAGCTGTAAAAGCAAAAGCAGAAGGGGAAACACAAGTTTGCTATACAACTCCCAACCTTGCAGTGGGACAGCAGAAGAAAAAGTCTGGGTGGGAAAACAAGGAAAGGAGGGAAATAATCAAGACTATATCAAAGTAGGAAGAAAGAGAGAAGGGAAGGGAGAAAATGCATCATTGTTGATGAAAGTCCTAATGAATAGCATCAGAGAGAAAAGGCAAACAGTTAATGATGAAAAGCACCAGTCAATGTCAAAGAAGTAACAGGAAGGTCAGCAAGAAAACTCTGTAGTACGAAAGGCAAAACACACGAGTAGCCTTTTAGCTGAGTGAGTGAAGCCAAAGTTTCAACTGGAGAGATGAGACCACAGATTTATGAGGATAAGGCCATAAGAAAGTCATCAGCATGGAAGAGGAAGTCCTCAGAGAAATGTCAATGTCTGAAAAGAAAGCACAAAGAGAGCAAACAGGTCACATGTGGCAGTATGATGTCAATGAAATACAGACAAATGCAGAAATGTTTTTCAAAAAATAAAAAATATTGAAAAAGATAAGGAAGAATACAAGCGACATGGAAAAGAAAACTGAGCCAAAGACCCTTGGTTCTTGATGCAAGGTAGGAAGGGATGAGAGACAGATAAATTCTTAACATGCAAGTAGCTTCCAAGACAGTGCTGGTAAAAGAGATAAGGGTCTCTACTACAAAGAGAGACTGAGGAACTGAGCACATACAGTGACATTATTTCCAAGGGAGAAATGGTCGTTCTAGAGATACCAGGAAATGGAGGAAAAGGAAAAAGAGGAGATACACAATGTTAGAAACCAAAGCAGGGTGAATTGACAAGAAAAGTCCTCATATGAGATCTTAATTTGTACTAGATTTCTGATAAAACATCTTAAGGGCTTGGCTTCTCCACCTATATCCCTAGGATATGGAATTGGAAAAAGTCAGAAATGAGGAAGGAAGGGTAAGGAGAGGAGAGGAGAGGAGAGGAGAGGAGAGGAGAGGAGAGGAGAGGAGAGGAGAGGAGAGGAGAGGAGAGGAAATAATATATTCTATGAGGCCAGAACAGTGGGAGCAAAACCGCATTGAAGTAAGCAGTAGCATGGGACTAGGTGTAGGAGCCAAGGAGTGAAACCAGTGGACAGAAAAAGAGGCAAGAAGATCACACTTGTCAAGAAGATCAGATAAAACAAGAAAACTTCAGAAAGGGTAAGACTGCTGCTGTTTTTCTCCTGGCTTGGTGGCTGGAGTAGATTTACACTGGCTGAGCAAGGAAAGATGCCTAAGAAACCAGTTTAATTCACTATTATCTTAATGCTTCAGGGATTAATTTTAGTTTGAATTTTGGAGTTTCTCATGGCAAAATTCCTGCAGGCAAATTTTGTTTTGTTTAAATACGTATAACCCTATCACTCTGACCATTAGACTGTTTATTTATACTGACAATCTACTGCACTGCTGCCTTGACCAGGCATGTGCCGTGATTTGAAAGCAAGATGTCCGGACAGGTTATCAGTGCTTCTGCGAAAATCAGCTGGGCACCATGGAGGTACAGTATCATATATGGATCTACAAATGTTAACATAGGTGTATTTGTACTGCAGCCATTACACTAAAGAGCAAAAGAAGTAGAACTGAGAAATGGAGATGGGCTCAACGGACAAATACCCGAGGGAGTGGATGACACTGTTATGTGAAAGGTTATTTGTATCATTCAGATAGGGGTGTAGATGCAATTGTTCTACCAGTAGTTTGTATGTATAACACAACTCATGTTAATAACAAATAAACCACTTTCACTAACAGTACACTAAACCCAAATCTTCCTGCATCTCTCTCAGTAATATGACATTCATAGATGTACTGGTACATGTGCTTGTCAACAGTCAGTCATTAACACTCTCCTGTAACTACAACTTTGTTATATTAACTATTTGTTTGCATTTATCATCTAGAAAGTAACATCAGAGCCCTGCTTCAGTTCTTTTTGATTCACAGAGCATGAACGAAACATGAAAACCAGGAAAATGCATGAGTGTCCACCACCATTTTCATGCTTTCTGTCTCTCTCTAAATGCGTATTTTACAATTATACATTAGAAAAACTTCTAAATACCAATACATGTGCCTGCAAACATGCTTCTTTTAACCACTGCAGAGGAAAATGATACTAAAAGTTTTGTATGTGTTAACCTTATTTTTATTGATAAAGAAATTAGTATTTCTACATTTTATCTTCTTAATTAAACTATTCCTATAAAATAAAACAGAGTAGCACTGTCAATACTATTTTGAATTTTATTACAGTACTGGTAGCCGGAAAAAAAAAAAAAACCTGTAAAATAAATATCGCAAATCAGGTATCCTTATAAATACATTTTCCATTAAGATGGTAGAACAGAATATGGGACGTTTCTAGATGTCACTGAAAATAAAACCTCATGATAGATTTTAATTTGGTTCTGCAAGCACTCCCTGATGTATTGCCAAGTGGTCACTGGGTTCAATAATCTGGACAGATTACTAGAAGACTTCTATTTTTAGGGATCTGTCTGGTATTGTGGCAATTGCAGCTGATCGGATTACTGCTATATCCTAGCTATGTAAAATGCGTTGAAGCTGCAAGAGAAACTTGCACTACGCCACTCTAGTTGCAATGTCAAGCCCATTGCTGGAAGTATATATCCTAATTTATTTTCAAGCATAATTGCTTTATAATAAATTAATGAAAAATCATGTCATCTTTAATTTTTGTACTCTTAACTTTCTGTATCACATGTAATGGAAAAGAGACTGGAAAATCTAAGGACTGTGAAAGAGGCTCCCTAGTATTTCAAACAGAACCACAACAAGAAGATTTGTTTAAAAAAAAAAAAAATCCAAAACATCACACACACAAAATAAAAAACCAACCAACCAACCAACAAAAAACCATACACACACACACACACACACACACACACACACACACACACACACAAAAAAAAAAAAAATCTGCTTTCTGGAGGGGTGGGGGAATAAAAGTGTACCTTTCTCCTGCAAGTGTCAACAGCTACATCTAGTGGTTTTAGGCAGCACGTGCAATTTCTTCTACGGCTAACCCACATTTCAAGAAAGCATTTTGTATTTTTCATTAAGGGGAGAGGTAAAAGTATTCTCCAACATAAAGCTATGTAATTAATACCACTAATGCTGCACTGAAGCGACTTTTTGTTTGTTTGTTTGTTTTCAGTTTATTTTGTGCAAATTAATCTACGGAAACTAGAGTTCCTTTGCATTGTAAGTTGTGAGTTGTGTGTTTGTAAGAGTTTCACGTACTACATATGTCTATTTTTCTTATTAATAAGCTAAACACAACTATAGATGAAATACACCTCAAATTATAAATTCCAGAGTCTAAGATTTACAATTTGTGGGGTGGGATTAAGCAAGTTCAAGTAGTTTTCTACATGTTCATATCTGCATTTGATAAAAAGACAAACAACTAACCATAGTATTTTTTCCAGACCTGGTTGATGCATCATGGATTAACAAAATCTTCCATTTTCCATAGACCAAGTGTCATTTTTTTAGACATTCCAGAAGTATTCACCTCAATCAAATAGCAGCAAACTGATACATTTCAAACAATACCACATACTGATAATTTCAGATAATGCAGCAAATATTCCAAACACCACAGCTCTAGCCTTTTCTGAAGAACAGACAGTGTTCACAAGAATAATAAACCATGTATGGTAATTATTCACATAGACTTGTTATTTGGAAGAAGCAAGTCTGGAAATAAGAATATAAATTCTTAAATCAAAAGTATGTATTTGTCAATAAATTCATACTAACTGAAATGTGAAACATTTAGAAAAATTAATTTAAAATCATCTAACCATCCTCATAACTAAACATATATGACTCCATGAAGAGTGGAGGGGTTTGCTGTAAGATTGCAAAAATAGCAGAAGCCTCAGAATTTAATTTGACTTCTTGAAGTCTGACATAGCCACCCAAGAAGCTTATGAAAAATCATCAGTGGCTTACCAGCCAAGTTCTAGCATAGGTTAAAATACGGTAAGAGGTGGTGGAAGAAAAAGGATGTGCTGAATTTCAAAGTAGATAAAACTGAGCAATAAGAAGTCCAAGCTTCCTGTTCGTTCATCAATTTACATTCATCAGCTATGCAGAAAGCTCAAATCGCAAGTCTTGATAATGACCGACAATCATTTAATGTGGACAGGAAGGAAAGACTAAGTGGAGTTTGAAATAGGCATAGTGAATTTGATTGCAGATGCGTATTATTGCCAGCATCATATAAATGCGTATTAGTCAATACTAATTAATTGCAACTGTTCTGGATACCTAGATCAGAATCACGGTGAACAATTCAATGAAAGCTTCTGCATAGTGTGATCAAAGAACATATGAGATCTAATTTCTGCTCTTCCTCATTCAGACAAACACAGAAACATCCTGATCCATTGAAGTGTAAAGAATAGCATAGAAAACAATACTAAATATGGTTGTGGCCACCTTCTCTAACTGTAATAAATTGCCACCACTTTTGAAATATCTGAATTCCTTAAAAGCAGTTTGTTTAGCTTTTCTATAACTAGTTGAGCTGAATGAAGGAGGTACTTCAACAGACTGCAAAAAAAAAAAAAAGACATCGGAAAATCAAAGGCTAGATTTTCAAAGGCCTTTTGGTCTTTGACACTTTGTCCAATGATTTTAACAAAAAGAAGCCTATAAAAAATGCAAAAAACTATTGAAAACTTTCTTCACAGATTGCCTCCAGAATGGTGATGGAAAAACAGCCTAATTTCCAAAACCAAATTGGCGTATTTTTATCCTTATGAGAACCACACAAGGCTGCTTGGCTGTATTGCCTCACCATATCACTTGCTGTTGTGGTATCTATTAGAAAATCACCCTTATTTGCCCAAATCTGCTGAATAAGAATCTCATAAACCTCTGCATTCAGAGCCTCCTGTGTTTCACACAAGACAGAAAGAGAGGCTTCAGGATGGGTGAGTCTGTCTTTCAAGTGCAGGGATTTGCATAAGCACTCATACACATTTGACACATTCCAGGTGGTAAGGGGATTGTGTTTCTTTTGTTTGGTTTGGGTTTTTTGTGTTCTGTCCTCATATTCTGTGATTGTCTGTCACGGTGCTCTGAGAAACCTCTTTTTATATCTCTACTTAAGAGCACATCGGCTAGTCCTAGTTCATTTTTTCCCCTGCTCTTTCCTTTTGAAACCGGGGCTCAAAAATAAGCTACTGGAGAAAAAAAAAAAAAAANAAAAAAAGGCTGGACTGGTTTATCTCTCATCATTCTGATGGCCTGCTACTGCCAAGCAGTGTTGGATGAGATCTTCACTTGTCTGCGACTGAACTTCTACTGTGTAACATTTTCTTGTCCTTGTTATCAATTTGCTCACTAGGTGGCACCAGAGCTCAAATTTTTGGAAACGCGATTAGGACGTTCTGGATTACTTTTTCTAGCCTCCTGCGAATTTATAAATTGTTTTGTCAGGACAAAGCCAATAGGACCAGAGATCATTCACAGTGAAATAAAAATGGGAGAACCTCTCCAACTGGTGCAGGAGATGGCTGATCAGAAAGCTAGATGTGACGAGTTTAGCATTTTCAGAGCATTTTATCAAACTAGTGAAAGAATGAGTTCTATTTGATGGAATGGTTTTCCAATACTTTCTAACTGATTGAAAGATTACGGTCCCCTGAGAAAGTTTTTCCTGTCTTGAATCACTGAAGATGAAGAGTGATTCTTTCATTTACAGGGTTGCTTTGAATCTGTGTCCTCACTGTATTTTCCTGGTTATAGGCTAAAAGTGTACCATGATGAAAAAAACAAACAAACAAACAAATGCACACACACACACAAAAAACCAACCCAAAACTGAAACCACATTTCAATTACCTTGGGGTTTTTTTGTCACCCCTCCATCCTCCCCACTCCCACCAACTTGCATCAAAGCAAGGAAGCCTGCTCATGAATTTCACTATGACTTTTTCTGTAGCATAGTAATTGACATTTGCTTTCCTCTTGATTTTATCTCTCAACTAACCTTCATAAGCTTTAAATGGTTGGATGACCATTCACCATTAAATGGGTGGGCTACTACCGCTCAGAAGTCTTAGTTGAATGCAAAAAGCCCCACTCCAATTCTAACAATACTTTTTCATCCTCCCCTCTTATTTTTCCATTTACTGGAGTATAATTTCTAGTAATTATTTGGAATACAGCTGCAGAAAATGTGCAAACATCCCATTTTGGTAGAGATCTCTGAACTCAACCCATGCCTGAAGCTCAGCACAGAGAGAAGCATACTATTGAATGGAGTTCTTAGGAACTTAGATTTCAAACTCATTTGCAGAGATTTTATCTGATATTTTATCCTCCGGTACGCTGAAAGGTTAAGAGCAAACATGGTCCAAATGACCTTTGTTTACTTGTCTTCTGTGGTAACCCAGCTTCTTGTAAAAGTATTCTGACAAGAGTCACTTACGCTCTGAGCTTCACTTACATTGCTCTGTTGATTCTCTTATTAATTTGCATAGAAAACACTGCCTTACTTTTGCTTGTCCATTAAGTTCTCTTACTTTCTTCCCCCCTTGATTGTGTAGTATAGCTCTTTAGGACAAGGACCACACTTTCTTAATGCCAGGAAACTACTTTGCCACTTATGTGTTGCTATAACTGAAAACCTCTTTTTTTTTTTTTTTTTTTTTTTTTTTTTNTGAAGACACTTGTGAAATGTCCATGTGAGCAGAACATTAAAAAAAAATATATACATATATATATTTTAAATGTGTGTGGAAGTAGTACCCTCACTGTACAGAAATGTGTGACTCTCAGAGAGAAGTGAATGCCTAGGGGAATTTAGCTGGCTTGCAGTGGTAGCAAACCAGTGACTTCTCATTGATGTACCACTACACAGACTGCCACCAATCCTTCCTCTTCAATGCAAGCAGCATTTGCATTTGTAGACATAGACACAAACAGGCAACAATCAAAATGCAGCTACTCTTGCCTCTAGCAAGAGTGCACATAAAATCATAGGGAGGTATCTTAAAATTAGAAGGGCTGTTTATAATGCAGCAATGTACATCAATCATTTACTTCTGTTGCACAGTCCTGCAAAACTCATAATCAGATAACAAACATTTTTCTATTAGTAACACATTTAACTTCATACCATCTCCTCTTTTACTTTAAATGAAAATTCTGGGTGCTCACTTGTTTACATTTTGAAGTTGAATAGTTAGGCTGGTCTCTTGCACTTAGCATGTTGTTGCTGAGCCCCTCTTAAATTCGGCCAAAAAGAGAGAGACCACTTCAAATAAAATTAAATTTCCAACCATTCCTTCAGCATTAATTGGAAGTAATTTTAAAAACCCTGCTATATCTTTTTTTCATGAATTTTTTCGCATCTTTTGGCTTCTCTGGTAAACATGCCTCTTGAAAAACAGTTCTATGCTGTTGAAATCACATTCTTTCCCTCTGCTTGGCAATGTCACCTCTCAGTTTCACAATGAGTGAAATTTTGAAGTAAGAGTTTCACAATTATGCCTAATGATCTACTGGCTACAAGTGAATTCATTATGACCCGTACACTGAGTGCAGGTTTACTTTGTTTTCTTTGTTTCACTAGGAGTCCAGTCAGCAACAGAAGTAGTATCTCAAAATCTATTTGTCAAAGTTTCTTCACTTTTAAAAAGTTTTACCCAAGCCAAAGAGGTTAAGAAAGCACATATGCTTCATATGCATATATAGTTACATAGATACATTTATATGCAGATGATAAAAATATACAATTATTACCACAAGTTCAAAAGAAAACGACAGCTGCAACTCCTCATTCCCTTAGAATCATAGAATACTTTGGGTNTGAAACCACATTTCAATTACCTTGGGGTTTTTTTGTCACCCCTCCATCCTCCCCACTCCCACCAACTTGCATCAAAGCAAGGAAGCCTGCTCATGAATTTCACTATGACTTTTTCTGTAGCATAGTAATTGACATTTGCTTTCCTCTTGATTTTATCTCTCAACTAACCTTCATAAGCTTTAAATGGTTGGATGACCATTCACCATTAAATGGGTGGGCTACTACCGCTCAGAAGTCTTAGTTGAATGCAAAAAGCCCCACTCCAATTCTAACAATACTTTTTCATCCTCCCCTCTTATTTTTCCATTTACTGGAGTATAATTTCTAGTAATTATTTGGAATACAGCTGCAGAAAATGTGCAAACATCCCATTTTGGTAGAGATCTCTGAACTCAACCCATGCCTGAAGCTCAGCACAGAGAGAAGCATACTATTGAATGGAGTTCTTAGGAACTTAGATTTCAAACTCATTTGCAGAGATTTTATCTGATATTTTATCCTCCGGTACGCTGAAAGGTTAAGAGCAAACATGGTCCAAATGACCTTTGTTTACTTGTCTTCTGTGGTAACCCAGCTTCTTGTAAAAGTATTCTGACAAGAGTCACTTACGCTCTGAGCTTCACTTACATTGCTCTGTTGATTCTCTTATTAATTTGCATAGAAAACACTGCCTTACTTTTGCTTGTCCATTAAGTTCTCTTACTTTCTTCCCCCCTTGATTGTGTAGTATAGCTCTTTAGGACAAGGACCACACTTTCTTAATGCCAGGAAACTACTTTGCCACTTATGTGTTGCTATAACTGAAAACCTCTTTTTTTTTTTTTTTTTTTTTTTAGTTTAGAAATATTCTCCCCTTCCACTTAGACCATAAAGAAGCCTTCTGGCACTGAAATGGATGGTGCAATCACTTTGTTCCACAAGCATTAACCTAAGCCCTACTTTTTGCAGTACTTGAAAGTATTTATGGACTATAATGGTTGGCTGAAAATTTCACATGGAAATAAGGAGTCATATAAATACATCACAACACTGAAGACACTTGTGAAATGTCCATGTGAGCAGAACATTAAAAAAAAATATATACATATATATATTTTAAATGTGTGTGGAAGTAGTACCCTCACTGTACAGAAATGTGTGACTCTCAGAGAGAAGTGAATGCCTAGGGGAATTTAGCTGGCTTGCAGTGGTAGCAAACCAGTGACTTCTCATTGATGTACCACTACACAGACTGCCACCAATCCTTCCTCTTCAATGCAAGCAGCATTTGCATTTGTAGACATAGACACAAACAGGCAACAATCAAAATGCAGCTACTCTTGCCTCTAGCAAGAGTGCACATAAAATCATAGGGAGGTATCTTAAAATTAGAAGGGCTGTTTATAANGTGAATTCATTATGACCCGTACACTGAGTGCAGGTTTACTTTGTTTTCTTTGTTTCACTAGGAGTCCAGTCAGCAACAGAAGTAGTATCTCAAAATCTATTTGTCAAAGTTTCTTCACTTTTAAAAAGTTTTACCCAAGCCAAAGAGGTTAAGAAAGCACATATGCTTCATATGCATATATAGTTACATAGATACATTTATATGCAGATGATAAAAATATACAATTATTACCACAAGTTCAAAAGAAAACGACAGCTGCAACTCCTCATTCCCTTAGAATCATAGAATACTTTGGGTTGGAATGGACCTCCAACTATCATCTGGTCCAACCTCCTTGCAATGAGCAGGGACATGTTCAACTAGTTCAGGTTGACCACAGTCCCACCCAGCCTAGCCTGGAATGTTTCTGGGCATGGGACACCTACCATCCCTCCGGGCAACCTGTGCCAGTGTTTTACCACTCTCATTGTAAAACATTTGTTCCTTACATCTAGCCTGAACCTCCCCTCTTTTAGTTTAGAAACATTAACCCTTCTCCTGTTGCACCAGGTCCTGCTAAAAAGTCTGTCCACCTCTTTCTTACAGGCCCCTTTTAAGTACTGAAAGGTCACAATAAGGTCTCCCTGGAGCCTTCTCTTCTCCAGGCTGAACAGCCTCAGCCTGTCCTCATAAGAGAGGTGTTCTACCCCTTTGATCACTTCTGTGGCCCTCTTCTGGACCCTTTCCAACAGGGTCATGTCTTTTCTGTGTTGAGGGCTCCAGAGCTGGATACAGAACTCCAGGTAGGGTCTCACCAGAGTAGAGTAGAGGGGCAGAATCACCTCTCTCAACCTGCTGGCCACACTCCTTTCACTCCTTTTGATGCAGCCTAAGATAAGATTTGCCTTCTATGCTGCAAATGCTTGGTCTTGTTGAACCTCATGAGGTTCCCATGCATTTTCTTCAGTAAGAAAGGAAGCAAGGGGGTTCTGGTAAAGAATTAAGATACCAACTTCATTGCATATTCAGTAAAGTTAGATTTTTCACCCAATCAACTTTTACTGTCACAATCAGCCTTTCCAGCTCATCATTATATGGACTAAAGGATTGGGGAATAGCATTCTCCTGACATCTGCCTCTTAAGAAAATGGACTGGTGCAACACTCAAACCACAAAAGGTACTTTCATTTTGTTTTCTCTGAAGCTTGTCATTTCGTCAAACAGATCCCTCAGCACATGATCACTGTGCATCTATCTGCTTGTTTGTTTGTTTTTCTGTTCTATTTGATGACTTGTATGTCTATGCCCGTCAACTTCTTTGGTCAGATTCTCTCTCTCCCACTTATCTTGTAAGAACAATAAGAATTGCCAGCAAAGCAAACTGTGGTAGGGTGGGAACTATAGATCTAAGAAAATAGTTGGGGTAGATCAAAACTTGGCCTTGTGGAAGGCACATGGGGATTTTCTCTTCAGCTCTAGCTGTTATCCTTTCGAATTACACTTCCAGACACCCACTTCTGTTATCCTAGGCCATACCAATACAAACCAAAGAGGATCTGCAATGTTTAATACAAATAAGACAAGATGATCTGTGATTTTCCTACAGTTTAGCATGCTGTTTTTCATGTAAGTTATTAGAGGCCACCATAGAAAAGACCAGCAGTGTTTGCATGAAATAAAGAACCAACATATAATGCTTAATTTCACAAGTGCACCTGAGGGCCACAGTAGCTCATTTGTGCAGCATCTAGCACAATCAGGACAGTAATGCCAGGTGTGAACTCTGTCAAAAAGAGAGGCAGTGGCAGTAGTTTTTTACTTCGGAGATATATGAAAATTTACACAATTCATCAGGAGAAAGAGAAAAGTCCTACAGGGGCTACGAAAACATTTTTAATTCAACTTCTCTTTCCTTTGTGTACAAAATATAAAAGGTTTATTTACTCTATAATTCAAAAGAAAAAGAGTATGATGGATATATTGTTAGCTTTTTTATATTGTTCATTTTTAAAACAAGTTCTTTAGTTATTTTTCTTATATCTGGCTTACATATGCCCTAGCTGAAGTGAAACAGAAAGGTATAGGCTCAGTTATATTGTGTGATATTGCCACACTCTCTTTAGATTATTTATTTACTGATTATTCTCTCATTCACTGTACACAGACAATTTTAAATTAAATGCAGAGAAACAACAAAAGACATATAAACATCCACATGGGTTAATTGCATTTTTAAAGATTTATTTACTTTGCATAGAGGAAAATTTTCCTTTTCTCATGATTAATCAACCATACAGAAACTTGGAGCCATTCTTCGACTTTGGATAAATAATGGCAAAAAGATATACTAATGTCATTCCATATAAAGACACTGAAAAAATACACTACAGGTTACAAGTTTTCAACATAACACATATGGACTAAGGACCATTCCAGAGAAACCTCACTGTGTAAAGCCTGTATTTTAAAGAACGAGTTGAAGTAAATATAACGAATTTCAGCAACAGAGCTTGAGTGCATTGCAGAACAGGAACCTTAGTTATCCCTTCCACATAAAGCCACCAGGATCTTTTCATAATCCCCTTTGAGTTCATCCTGGCAATTTAAGCACAAAAAACCACAATTGTTAGGATAACGGTCTCAAGTAAAATAAATTTCAGTAAGCATTCAATATACACGTACCAAACATGAAGCCTTCACCTACATAAATTAATCACTTGATAATACATATGTGTTAGCCACAGATTGAGCTTGAACTGAGTACCCTCATTGAAATCATTCCTATGACCTAGAAATTAACACACACACACACACACACACACACACACACACACACAGAGGACGCCTTCCTGTGTAACCTCATCTAGGTGTTCCTTCTCTGGCAGGGGGATTGGAATAGATGAGCTTTCAAGGCCCATTCCAAACCCTAACATTCTGTGATTCTGTGATTTCCAGAGTGGAGCAGAGGTAGGCCAGGGAAGTCAAAATCCTGGGAGGCCTCATTGCATAAATAAAGATGAGAAGCAGAGAAGATTTCTGACCACCGAAGAAGGTTTTATTCTCTAGATAAAGTGAAGATGCCTTCTTTGACCAGTGATGTCCAATGTTGTTGAATATTAAACATTATATGCCTTGTATCTAGGATTATATCAAACACAGGCTAATCTTATGATGATAGCTGATTCAACACAGGATTGCTTGTTCAGCTTGGAAAAAATGTGCTATATGCATTAAGTACGCACATTAAATATTATACACTATGTTTTTATCAAAATTGAATCTACTTTTCAGAGACATATGAATTGTTTAGTGTAGCCAAGCTATGCCTGAAGGCATTTGGATGTAATAAACACATTTGAATACACTGAGGTGATGTGACTGCATATCAAATTACATATCACAAACACTACTGGTGGAAGACTATGAGTGACCTTTGGCACCTACCTGAAAAAGTAGCAGACACCAATAAAAATCAAAGGGATATTTTAATTTACGTGGGGAGTAGGTTTCTACTCTAATTAAGACGTACGTATGTTTATTTATTTATTTATTTATTGTTGTCTACTAGCATCCAGAAAACTTCTTTGCAAGTTTAGCTTTCCTCAAGTCCCTCACTGCTTTAAATTTTCTGAAAATACACTGGGTGGCCTGTCTCCTTTAAGAGCATGGTTTTACCTAAGTCACCTGGAAAGCAGGCCTCATAACTCTCAAGTTAATGAGGTATTTGCAGAATTACCTCAAATGTTAAAAACCAATAGGGGGTTGCATCAATATCTCCCAAAGAGTTCTTAGTGTAGTCATGTCCACTCTCCTGCCAATGTCCCTTACCTCTATCTCAGCATGGGAACTTGGGGATACTGTAGTTTCAATTCAGCTGTTGACTTCTGCTGTAAGATGATGTTATGAAACACCACTAAGATATTGCTATAGCTTTGGTGGCAAAAACATTGCCCTAGCAATGTCAGTCATTGGGCACATGAGCTACTCAGCTACTACGAGTTGCTCAGGATGACCTGGTGACTGAGAAGCAGAAGAATTAACAAACCCCTACTGAACTTCCCAAAGCATCTGCGTGTCTTACATTTCATACATCATCTGAGAGAGAACCTACCATAATGGCTTGGCAGAGAGAGATGCCATACATCTTCTTATAATAGCCTTTGATCTCATTCATATCCACTTCATGGCGTGAAACCATGATTCTGATGAGGTCTTTGTGCCGTGTCCCAAAGCCCTATTAAAAGAAAAACAAAAACAAAAACAACCAAACAATTGAAAAAGGGAAGAATAAAAAAGGCTATTTATTTGAAATATACTAAAGCAAAGTTCTTCATGTTAATCCATCAGACTTTTTTGTGAGTATACATGGCCCACATCCTACTCCTTTCACGTCTGTCAGGAAGGAGTCCTCTCATATCTCCCTTCCAGTCCCTATGAGCACAATTCACTTCTGACAGGCTACATCCACTCCCGGATTTCCTTTCAAAGCATTTCTTTAGCTGTTTCCTAGAAAAAGACATGTTCTTCAATGAGCTTGCTAGATGCCATAGAAAATCTAGAGTTCCATGCCTTTTCAGTATTTTTCTCAGACTGCAATGAACTCACAGTCCTCCCAGACAAGCCACGGAAGTTATGATAACATCTGGCTACTAGACCATTTGAGAATCTCCCCCTGACTCACTCAGCCCAGGCTCCAAATTTTCCAGAAGGACCATGGATGGCTTGCCAAAGATTAGGCTTCTACAGGGTTCCTGTCCTGACCTGTAAGTGCTTTCCTGTTTAATTTTCACTTATATTTTTGTGGTTTCATAAAAAATAGAAAATCCTGTTGGCTTTCTGTCACTGTCTAGAGTAAAAGATAAATGTGTGGATGGACAGATGCCTTCCTGAATACCCATAGCAAACAGACAGCTACTCCTGTGGAAAGACACACAGAGGTTTCAAAGGAAATAACAGAAAGAGAGAGAAGAAAACACCGAAATTCCTTGTGTAGTCCTGTTTTATCACATAAAGAGCTTAGAGATCTCTAGATAGCTGGTTGTTTTTCAGCTTACAAAGCATCCCATGTTTACAAAGAGAAGTTCTCTCTCTAGGTTACCTTCATCGCCAAGTGGAGTTTTTCAGCAAAGAAAGCTGGCTTGCTTGTGGCACACTTCACTGTAACGAAACAATGAGACAATGTCACACCTCTTCTACATACAATGAGTGACAAAAGGCAAAAGTGTGGAATGAAAACACTCTACAAACAGTCTCAGTGTTCCTACCAGAATATCCTATTTATCTGCTTTTTTGTTACCTGTCTTCAAAGTATGGGAGAAGTAGCAGTTCCTTTACTCCGTTTGTTCAGAAAGCAATTTGGTCAGGGGAGAGTAATTACAAGAATGCCCTCCTTTGTTTACTGCCACAAAATTAAGAAAGATGTTGCAGTTCCAAAGAAGAAAGAAGTGAAAACAGAGCTGGAGGATGTGATCTGATGTCTTTTAAAGCAAGTTTTTTAAAGCCCTTCACTTGTGAAGATCTTGATCAGGGGATCAAGTGAACCCTTAGTAAGTTTGCAGACGACACCAAGTTGGGTGGGAGTGTTGATCTGCTGGAGGGTAGGAAGGCCATACAGAGAGATCTGGACTGGCTGAATCGTTGGGCTGAGGTGGTCAAAAGCATCCTGACTTATATCAGGTATAGTATGGCCAGCAGTACTAGAGAAGTGATCATGCCACTGTAATTGGCACTGGTGACTCCCCACCTTGAATCCTGTGTTCAATTTCAGGCCCCTTATCGTAAGAAGGACGTTGAGGTACTGGAGAGAGTGCAGAGGAGGGAAATGAAGCTGGTGAAGGGCCTGGAGCACAAGTCTGATGAGGATTGGCTGATGAAACTGGGGCTGGAAGGAGGTTGTAGCATGGAGGGTGTTGTCTCTTCTCCCAAGTAGCAAGTGATAGGACAAGAGGAAATGGCCTCAATTTATGCCAGAGGAGGTTTAGATTGGAATTAGGAAAAAACCTTCATGCGAAGGGTTGTCAGGCATTGGAACAGGCTGCTCAGGGAAGTGCTGGAATCACCATCCCTGTGGTGTTTAAAAGGCATTTAGATGAGGTTCTTAGGGACATGGTTTATTACTAGAGTTAACTTATGGTTGGACTCAGTGATCTGGAGAGTCTCTTCCAACCAAAATGATAATATTCCATGATTCTATGTTCTGACAGGACTTTTTGGCATATTTACTTCCTGTAAATATTTTCCTATGTTGATGACATGTCTGTCCTTAAAAGAATTTTCCCCATATCAGGAGAGGTATTTCTAATGATTCAGAAACTTGACCTGACTTTAAATAATTCAATAATTAAATCACTGTGCTCTGACTAGACTTTCCAAAGTATTATCAGCAAATTTCTCAATGAAACATGATAAAGCCAGAATGGCTTCCCATCAAAGCACGTACAGTGGAAGCAAAAAGCAGATTTTGCTATCATTGGTATATCTCCTAGTTTACCATCTGCAGAACCACTTACCAAGGGCAGTCAGGCATTTCTCAATATCACCTTTCATCTCCATATCCACTACCTTGTTCATGTCATGCTTGCTGTATTTGGTGTACTTCTGAAAGACTAAGTGAGGGAAGAAAACTCCATAAGCAGTGATGAAAATACAGTGTTCTCTCTACATTGCCTCTGCTTTATTCTGCCCTCACTGATGCAGCAGTGATGACTGATTGTACGCCACTTTTCTCATATTCTCTGGCAATCACTGTGTAAAGAGCAGTGTTACTGCATGGCCTGGGAGACTCAGCATAGGGAATGGGACTTTGTTGGGATGGTAGTGCTGGTGTTCTCACTGGTAGGGACAGAGGTGGTCTAGAGACTCCCCTGGACCCTGTGACATTAGATGATACATCCCTACCCAGGACAAACTGGCTGAGGAGCAGGACCATGTTGGGGAGCATTCAGAACCCCCACCACACTGATCCCTCGGTCTTGTGATCACTGGCCCTGCAAGAATTCATCAAAACAGTTTTGTTAACAACCTAAATGATATGGCTCATCACCAGTATGGAAAGAACAGCCGAGCTGCCAACTGCACCCCTAGTTAGCAACCATGTGTCCTATTACAAAAAATTTACAGCAGTCAGAGTCATGTCTTGAAACTCTGTATCTTCTCTGAGTTAATGAGCAGGCCATATTCAAAATACAATCCCTGTGAAAACACAAAGTTTCATCCAACCTACCCCTTCGGAGATGTGGGTAACTTCTTGCAGTAAGGACAGTCACAAACACATTAGTATCTGTCCCTTTCTTTTTCTCTCCTGCTTCATACAATGCCTGTCATAAAGAAATGAAAGTGGCAAATTTAACATCAGCATAGTAAAGTGTGAACAGAAATACTGTACTTCTGAGGCTACCAGCCAAAGGTAGCCATTGCTTGTCAGTAACGCACTCTAGCCCTTGATGGAATCCATAACAAAACCCTGTAGAACCTCAAACTCTAGCTCTATTAAGCAATGCTTCATACTTCACTTATATCGTAAGCCTACCAAGAGAACACTAGCAGCTAAAAAACATGTTTTGAGAGTTTTTACAATCGCCATCAAGCTCTCCTGGATATATTACATTCTTGGATAAAGATAATTTTCACATGTCGTGATATGCTTCCAGTCTGCATGGGTATTAGGACTGGCAATATTTCTTCAGACAAATAAAATTACCTCTGATATTACCTAGACAATTTTGAAGGAGCAGCAGGAATTAATGGAAAGTAAGAACCAATCTCCTTCATTTTCCTCACCTCCTCAAACCTCTTTACAAGGAATAATTGAAGACCTCCACAGAGCAGCTTGGAAGATTTAACAACACTCTCTCTCTCTACCAAGAGCTGTACGAACTTTTGAGCTTAGGCAGAGTACTAATTTACTGAGCTTTAATATCTGTGCTTGATGACAAAAGTAAACACCTTATGTAGCAGGAATAAAAGCAGTATTGCTCAATGGCCTTTTCTTTGTTGGATTTAAAAAAAAAGATTTAAAGTCAATCTATATTTGAATTACAACAGTGACCTAAGATTTCATAGGTGAAAACTCAGGACAGACTGCTAAGTTTTATCAAGATTTTTACAAAAATATTCACACTAATGGCGGAAGAAATAAGGGAAAGATCAGTTACTTATTTTAGAATTATTCAGAAAATACTGTGAGCATTACCTAATAATCTTGAAAAGTTCATCACTGTAAAGCAACGTCTTTAACATACTGCAGAGTTCACTCTGGTCCAGGTATGGTAGCTGGTTCTGCATATACTTGAGCACACCTTGTCCCTAATTCAAGGACTGTGTTACAAACAGAAGGAAGATTGTGTCTAATTGCTCTATTAGTTGACCTCTACATCAAATGGTCTGCACGCTTTACATGATGTAGAAGAGGTCTTGCAGAAAAGTTTCTGGAGCTAGATATTACGGTGAAAATTTCATTTCCTTCACATATCAAAGCTTACCTAAACTTGTAAAATACAGGATGTTTCAAAAAGATGGACCCAATTTCAAAACAAACATACATCAAATTGGGTCTGTATTCTTCAAACACCCTGTAGTATCCCTTCAGAAAAGAATGCTACATAACACATAAATCTCTGTTAGGTAGAGAATGCACAAGGTTCAGGTAGGACATTTGCAGCCAGAGTTTGTAGTCTCAAGCAAGTCAGATGAAGAAGCTCTGAAGAGTGCCAAGCGTGATCTTACCCTGGCATCATTGTCAGCAAGATCATCATTCACATGAGGATCTTCACATCGGTCAGCCTACATAAACAAATAAATAAAATTTCACTGGTTCTCGCAATCATCCAGTTCCCCAGAACTCTGCATTTTAGAATTCTGCCGTACCATCCTCATACATAATAAACAATTGCACATAGATACACCTATGTCAATCATTCTGTGAATAAAGTTGTTGCATTTGTTAATCAGAGTTCACATTTCTAAGGCCATCAGTAATTTATTTCTGAAGTCCTACATTAAAATCCAGATGAAGTATTGTTTCTCAACCTGAAGTTACAGCCTTGGAAGCTGTGATTTGCTGCCTCGTGGCCATTCAATAGACTCCTTTCATGCTGGTTTAAAACCAAAAACTGAAAATCAAAATTATGCACACAGGCCTGTCAAAAACTAATCCTGTGTCTATGTACACCCTCCATAGACATGTACTCAAAAAAATGGAATCAAATATTTATGCATTTAAAAGGGTCTTTTTATTGGGCAACTCCAGTGTTTAAGCTCATCTGCTTTTAAAGGCAAATTCACACAAGACTTTGTTCACTTGTTTGCTCCCTGTTGCATTATCTAACTACTAGAAGCATATCTTAACAGCAAGGCAAAAGACTTAATTCTGTAACTGGAAGCATTACTTGTTTTTCTGTTTCTAGTCTATTGATATAACATAATCCTTTTTTGTTTTTTCAAGTTCTTGCACTTACCACACACACAAAAGAAGTCTTAAAGCACAACTAATAAACAGTAGTAAACATCACTGTGTTTTGAAATGCATTTGACATAAAAGCTCATTATCGTAACTTGGTTAAGAATAATTACATATGGTCTAAGACATGTAATTAAAAATAATGCAAAGAAATACGTAATACCTAAATCCTTTTGTATTGTATGACTTTCTCTGATACAGTTATGACAACATTAATTTTTTATTATGGGCAACACCACTCAAAAACCTTAAGCACAGCATACCTTGGCTAGAGCAACCAAAGCCGCCTGAAAGTCTCCTGAAGTGTCAGAGATAATGTCTTGTGTCAGGTCTCTCTTCAGCACTGAAATCAAAACAAAAATAATTTGTTGTTTGTTTTAAAGCTATCGACTAGGTTGATTAGATGATCTTTAAAGACCCCTTCTAACCCAAACCGTGCTATTATTCTCTAATTTTTCCAACTTTTTATTTCCTACTTAGATATGCATACTAGATATGCAGTTTTCTTACTTTCTCTCATCTAGCTTTGAGAGATGGGCATTATCTTGGGCTCCTGCTCCTGAAGAAAAAAAAAGTTTTAAACTTTTTCTGCGCTATTTGTCTTTCATTCTTAATTCTGTTTGCTCTCACCAACACTGAATTAAGGACAAGACTCTTCTAAAACCAAAATATTAATTTTGGCTTCTAACTGAGATTTTTGAAAGGAAATCTCTTGGAAAAGTTAGGGCATCATATCAGAAGACACAATTTAAGCAGACAACACGGGCTGATTGCAGTAAACACCACATATATGAGAGATAACACGTTATGTTTTAGTTATCTCTTTAAAGCTTGTCCCCCTTTACTTCACTGGTTGCTCCTACCACAAATGTCATCTGTGTTGCTAACTCAGTAAGTTGTGGGGTTTGGTTTTGTTTTCATTTTTTCTCAAGCAGAGATCAGCCAATGTTTAGTTACAAGAAAATCAGCTGGATTTTGTTTGCATCCTAGAAAGCGTCTCAATGCATGGCCCATTCCATGAGACAGCTGCAGTTCTGGAGATGATGATGTGCCTTTTCCTTCTGAATTGGGATCTACATAAGCCAGAAAAAAGTCAGTATGACCTCCATCCCCTGCAACTGTATCAAGATTATGTGAAGCTTCACTCGCAACCTACCTTGGTGCCTCAGCTTCTCAGGAGAAGTGAGGCTGTGACTGTAATGTGCCTGCTGTAGAATTAAACCATTAATACGTATTTCTTGCTCTGAATTACCTTCTTTGTAGTATCTGCTGGCTTCTCTGATCTCTTTGTTGTTTCTTGAGGCCAGAATCTCAATTAAGGTATCTTCATCAGTTCCAAACCCCTGATAAACATGGTTGAATTTTTAGACATGTTACTTGATAAAACAAAGTGAAAATTTAGAAGACCAGAAATAAGGTGAAAACCGTGGACTTTGAAGGTTCCATATGGAACATGAAAGAAAAATGAAGAACATGGTGCTTCCATGCAATGTTGTGATGCCAGCTCTTTTGGTATTATTCTTGTATCACATCTCATCTCACTGGTACCCAAAATAAGCACTAAAGAGACCAAACAGTACACATTGAAATAGGAATGTAAAACTTACAAAGAAAAATATTCCCTTCTCTTTTTTTTTCTCGAACGTGAACATTTATGCTAACGCTAGGACTTTCTACCACGGCATCAGCAACCAGTTTTCAGAAGGCAGAAAGAGTTCACTCTCAGAACAGAACACTGTTTGCAGCCAGTCTCCTCCAAGCCTGAAATTAAGTGAGGATTGCTGGATATGGTTCTGAGAACCTGGATTACCAGTATAGATTTATTTTACAAAAGAGTGTTCAAATGAAGACAAAACACAAGCTTCAAAATCCAAGTCCAGGCCCTGACATTATTTATGCTCTTCAGGAACGTTTTTCTCGGAAGCTTCTACTTACCTTCATACAGGCTCTTAATTCTTCAGCATCAAACTGAGCGGGAGTTTTGAGCAGAGCCACAACAACATCTTCCAGGTGGCTCGTCAGAGCTTTTTTCATGGCTTCTTCCAGACTCTGTGACAGGAAGCATAAGGAACACACTAAGCTAGAGAGAAGGGTAAAAAGCTGCTGTTCAGCTACCGTCCAGACATTGGGTCTGATCTCTGAGGAATCTTAATCGACATCATTCATTTAGCTACTAGAAAGAATGATGAAGCCCTACCTGAAGTTTTTCATTTGTCCCCTTTGTGGTAGTCAAAGCGTCAGGGTTTTTCAGTAAGTACTCAGGAGAGTTTTCACACAGTCAGTTCAGCCACATTGTCTCATTTACGCACCAGAAGAAGACTCAGAATAGGCTGCTTGTTTTTCAAGAGAAGGTACGACTATATTGCTGTTATGATTATGACTGAGTTGCTTATCAGGATACCATTTTAATTCACCCAGTTATTGCATAGAGGCTGCAGAATTTGTAGTGGAAACGTTCAAGCATATTGTCATATTTTCCTACTCAAAACTCTAAGTCCTGAAGTTAAGATTTGGGCTTTATTCTACTTTTGACCTAAATTTAAGTTTAGGGTTTTTAAAAAACAATCAACCAAGCAACCAAACGAACAAACCAAAAAAAAAAAAAAAAAAAAAAAAAAAAAAAAAAATAACCCNAGAAAGTCCCCCCACCACAACAACACATTAAAAAAAATGAAAACATGCAAGCGAACAAACAAAAAAAACCCTAAACAAACCAACCAAACCAAAAAACCCCAAACTTATTTTGCATGCTCACTGCACACTTTGTTGCATTTAACTTTACAGCCTTGTATGTGTCAAGGCTGTGGTTTTAAAGACTGAGAAGGTCAAGCTGCTCTGTCAGAATACCTAAGTCAACACCACCATTTCAGAATCAAACACTGTGTCCATAGTCCTGTTTTGTTTTGCTTTTGAGGGTGTACTAGGAACCATGGTATCTAATAGTCTAACAGCACTAGTCTCCCTGTGTCTTTGAAGTTATATTTTACTTCATGCCCTTAAAAAATGTAATTCCAAGGCTGAAGCTTCCTCTGAAGTGGGAAAAGTCTTTGAAAACCAAGAGTGACGTTTCCCAAACTGAAACAGGAGGTCTAAGCTAAAATGAGACATTACACTTATTTTATAAGTTGGCCCTTAAAAGTTACACTTTTAGAGTTACAAAGCAAAAAGCTCCAAGAAATTACTTTGCAGGGAGCCAAAGCTCAGTCACTCTGGTATACCAACCGTGCAATTGTTACTTCAGTTTGGAGTTACAGGTCAACTGAAGAACATTTGTTATTAAAGCAATTAAAACTTTTTCCAGAAAGACGTACTGATTTCCAATGTTCTCGGCATTTCCAGGGACTAGCTCTTTTGCCCCTCAGAGGAAGAACACAGCCCCCTGTATGTCCGTCCCCATGAGCATGTGGGTATGCTAATGGAACAGAGTTTTGGTCCTACAACTTTCCTGTGCTGTTTAGTATTTTATGTGGACTTAAATAGTCAGAGGGATGCCTCCAAGTCCCCTTCTCTATCTCTCCCTTCCTCTCAGCAGATCTTCTCCCAGGTGGTCATGAAACCTCTCCAATACCAGCCTTTCAGTGATTTAAAGGATCTCTAAGGCATTCAGGAAGATGGAAAGTCAGAACTTGAAAATCTGTTTATATTTCAAAATTGTACCTGCTGTATTCAAAGGCTTTGAACTTCTTGTTGTATGAAATCAAAGCCATAGGTACCATCTGAACCAGGAGCAACATTGATATTCTGGGTGAAAATTTAAGCTTGGCTTGCATATACTTTACCTTTCCTTTAGCCTGCTGATAGGCAGCTTTGATCTGCTGACGCTGAGCATTTGTTCTTTTAGTCATGATGTCAATGATGGTGGCTTCATCCACACCTATGAGCCACCAAACAACAACATGTCTAAGGCACTGCAATTATTATAGTTTTTTTCTAGAGCATCCTTTAGCCGAATAATATTTTTTTCCATTTTATTTTTTTCTTTATGTCGTATTTGGATTTCTTGACACACTGAAGTTTAACCAAAGGAGAAACCGTAACCACCTACTGACTTACAGTTAGTGATTTAATGAAGTAATCCAATAAATACATTCCCACAGAACACAGAAATAATCTATGATTCTACAATTTCACATAGGAAGTCTTAAAGTGTTCTGAGTGCAGTATTTACACTGCAGAAGAACTGGAAAAAAAAAAAGTTAGAAAGCATACTCATTTAATCTCAGTATTTCAAACTGGAATAGGTTTCAAAGTACAGGCAATTGCCAAGTGAGAATTTCATTACAAGAGAGAAGCACAGCAGAAGCATATGCTACATTATCAGCATATTCCCTGCCTCTTGCAGGGATTTCATTTGAATCAAATAAAAGGCTACTAGTATGGTATGTTATAGTATTGATTGATTCTCTAGAAATTAAATATTTAGAGCCCTTCCTTTGACGTATTCCAGAACTTTAAGATAGTATTAAGGTTTGAAATTGTAATACAGCATCATGATGTCAAAGTGTTGAGATTCTTTACCAAATGGCATAACTGCATGTATTGCCAAGCTCTGGAAAGCAGAGTCATGTCTCCTGCTTGCCATTGCCTCCCGCTCTGATATTTTATTCTGTACAATTCTTGACTTTTCCTATGGAGGAGTCCTAATGTAGCAGGTTCCATAGTTATTCCTCTTACCCTTTACAGTCATGGCTTTCTCCAAAGCAACAACATCAGCTGATGGATCGAAGTTAGGTTGTGGTGGTATTACAGGGCCTCCTTTTGTACTTTTCTGAATAGAAAAACGAAATAAAACAATGAAGTCCTCATTCCAAAGAATAGTTTTGCAAAGAAGCAGTTTTAAAGGCCAAAATATACTGTGTATTTTGGATTGCCTGTTATAGGACTATCAAGGCACACACAGCTTTGTAACTGCAGAGAACTAAACAGGCTCAATAATGGATACATGTTGGACTGGTTCCTTTCACATCTCTTATATTAAACAGCAAGTACTTAATATATTGTTTTGGTTCCCTTAAGACCTATTTCCAATAGTAAGTTGGTTTCCACAGGAAAATACTCCTAAATCATCATGTTGGGCAATTACGTCTAAACTTTAAAGGCTCTACAACCACAATGAAATCCTACAGGCACTGTCAATAAAGTCCCATTAATTTCCCTGCTCATCTTACGCAAATTGGCTATGCACCACATTAAGGGACTTCTCAGTTGACTCCTCTCTAAGGTTACAAGCACTTCTTGCATGTAAGATCTTGGAGAAGAGTTCAAGTCTAATCCTATGAGGAAGTAGAGAATTGTTACTCAACTTCTTCGAAACTTGAGACACAAGCCACTCTTTCTTCACAGCTGCTACCTACTAGTGAACTTTGGTGAATCAATTCCTAGATGGGCCCTCCCTAGTTATTGCCTAAGGTGCTCTGGGAATAGCTAGGGATGATGAGTTTCACTACGTGATACATTACATGGCTTGCCCCAGATCAGCAATATGACAAATCAACTTACTGGTAGAGCCTATGACCTCATGACTTCACCAATGCCACATTGGTTACTATCTTTTACAGAAGCTATAAAATGCCCTAAGATTCTTAGATGAAATATTTAAAGATATTTGCCTTGATATGACATATGATGAGATATTTAATTAAAACAAAACCAACAAACAAACAAACAAAAAAGGAAACACAAACCAAAACCAAACCACAATACCAAAAAGTATTTTAGCTCATTTTTTTCAGATTCGTCTATAACATTTGTCCTATTTTAACAACTCACTATTTTAATTTTATTAAATCTTTTGCAACTAAAGTTAAATAGCACAAGACAAATGGCAAGGTCTTAAGGATATATGTTTTATACTTCACAAGGTACTGCTCTACAGTTGCTGACAATCATTTCAGCATCTTTATGTCATTATCACAAAAACTCTGCACATCATTCTAGTGCATTAACTTGACTTCTCACCACCATAAGCCTCCCTTCTAATCAGAATCAGTACTGACCATCTGAGATGTTTTCTTACACACTGTGACTCTTTCCAGCAGAAGAACAACATGTGATGCAAAAACTAAGACATATACTAGTGATTTAATTCCTCCTTTATACTCCTGGGCTCCCACTCATGGCTTCCTCTACCTCAGGCTAAGAGTTCCTGTATCATCTGAACATGTTCTTACACATTCACACACCTGTGCATCAGATTACTACTTTAAAAAGGACTTACTGAGTGAGTCACTGATTGGCTACTGGGAATTATAATTTAATTACAGTAACTAGTTCTGTCTAGGAACTGATAACTATACTGACACGTGCAAATAAGAGTAATTTTTTACCTGACAGAAAATTTTCTAGGTTATTGGATTATACTGGATTATACGATGCAATAAAATTGGGTTCCTGTTCCGATCAGCTGGAGTTTTGACACTGGTTTTCATCCCTCTGAGTATAAGAAAGACATGGGGTGGCATATACCTTCTAGTCACTTCTAAAAGTACTTGAAAACAAGCATAATGCACTCAAGAGGTGATAATACTTACAATATATTCCTGCTCCTGATGTTCCATGAACCATGCCTGTTTCAGGAATTCTGATACCATAGCCATGTTGACAGAGCTTCTGGGAAGAGATACATGAAGTTACAAACCATTTTTCATCATTTCCAGCGGCAGTGCAACTCAAGGTTTCCCACTCTCAGGATCCTTTCTTTTGAGTTATGACGTGCAGGAGTTAGTTTCCCAAGTAGTAATTGCCTGTGCTATTGGAAGCCAGTAACTTTTGTTTATGTTTGGCAGGTGTCACAAAGCTCTACAATTGCTTGCTCACCCCTACACCCATAGCTACTTGCAGAAATTTTAGATTAGAGGGAGAACAGTAAACTAGTTGGACTATTTGTTTATTTGCTATGGCAATACCTAAGGATTACCATTGACTTACAAAAGGAAGTTACCAGAAACAAATTAAAGTCTGTCTTTTCCCCTTAGTTGAGGTATCCACTAGGCCCATTTAGATTACCAAATACTTGATTCTGTTCACATTTGATATTAAACAAGTATTCTTCTCTGATCATTTACTAAGGTTGGAGCTCTTGTGTGTTAAGACAAAGCATATTCCCTTGTACATTATATTCTCATGTAATTTCTTTGAAGAGCCCCTTCCTAAGGAAAATGAATTGGACAGTTTCACCTACATCGTTCCTTAATTCTTACATATGTCCTCCAATTTCTACAGAAGAATTTAACACTACCCATTTCAGAAGGGAAAAAAAGTAATTTCTGCTTTTTACTACTCAAAATGAAAAACAGTCCAGCTTTTCCATGAAATACCATGCAGAATGGGAAAATGACCAATGGTGATGTGAGCATCCAAAAATAAGGAAGAATTTGCTTCATAACAACTTTGGTGTGCAGAATATTCTGTTTGCTAACAGAAACAGTGAAGGACCAGAGAGTAGAAATTAACATTTTATCAAATAAAGTATTTCTGGTCTGCTCAGAAAGGAAGGGAAAGTACAAAGAGCAGGCACTAAAGCAACACAAACGCACGACCAAGCAGCATAGCTGCACCCCACCCTCTTCTTTCCCTTGTAGCAGAACTGTAAAACTCACTTCCAGGTTCAGCAGCCAATAAAGTAGCATCAACCTCCCAGAGCCCTCCTCCAGCCCAGCCCCACACTTCCCTCCCCTCTCCAAACCAGGAGCCACCAGTGCTCCCTCGTCCTCAGAAAACTCCCACATTTGTGCCCCTCCCTCAGCCCTAAGGGCAGAAAATTCAGCTCTGCCTGCACTGCTAGAAAAACTGAAAACTGACTCCAAACCCATATTTATATGTTACTTAGAGCATGTATCATCTGGATCAGAATATTGCATTAAGTTGTAATGATCAACTTTTATGCACATGTCATTTGTTGAGGATCAGAAATGCATACTTAGATTGCAATTAAAACCAATATTTTATCAAGCTGTTGTAGTGAATCCTGTACACTTCTTGTACTGACAGAAGTATATGAGGCCAGATGAGCTGCTGCAGTATCTGAAGTTCTGCTGCATTTTATAACAGCGCAGATAAAGGCCATACACAGTGGGATGAAAATCTTTTGAAGTCTCCATACTACATGCATTGAGTCGCCAACAGTGACATGTACAGATATGTCTGTCAACTTGTAGATTCACAGGGTGTGTAATAATTTAAAACAAAGACACAAGATTCGGTCTCACAGCACCAGATCTGAGAAAGGGAGGTACCAAAACTCTGTTCTGGTGGATCGAGCAGCATTTCTCAGGAATAAAGCTGGTAGAGCTGCCTGCAGGGGGAACTGCTAACATCTCTACTACTCATTCTATGATTCTGCCTGTCTGAACCCCCACCTCTCACAGCCAGCTCTAGAGGATTCTCTGCTCTTGCAGATGACTAGAGCAGAAGGCTGCTAGCCTACACTAAACTGGGTTTATTAAACCTCTAAGCCTTTATCCTAATGTAAAGTAGAGCTACAGAAAAATAATTAAGTGCCTTAAAAACAAAGTTGTTCTATATTTTTCCCTCCTTTTAAAATAAGACACTTTTGCATGCAGATTCATTCATTTCCATCTAGCAAACAAATAACATAATTTTAATAGAAGTCAAACTAGGCAATGGCTCTTGAGATGGACTGAAGACCTTACTCTGCTTGAGTTGGCTCAGAAAGCTAAGAAACCACCCTACATATAAAACTGTGTCCTGCTTTATCAGAAGCTACGGCTATTAAGAAATAAGCAGACTGGAATCCAGGAAGCCAGCCAGCCCTCTGACAGAGTAGAGGTCCTTCCCAATGCTTTGACTTACACCACTCTAAAGTGCAAATAGCTCATGTAAACAATACCTAGATCCAGAAGGGATAAATTCTATCAAAATATTATTTTAATTAATAAAAGACTGGAAACACTGATGGCTTTTTGCCCGATATTTTCTGTTTCTTTTGAGCTCAGGACAAAGCCTACAAACAGGGAGATGAAAAAAAGGCATGTAACTACAGAGTAGTGCAAACAGAGATACTGCAGACAAGTGTGACACTTTTTTCTGGTTACTCCATACTGAATACTTCCTTGAGAGTTATTCCATTTAATAAAATATCATCCAGGCCATGTGTTCCACTTCCAAAACTGGAATGTATAGAAGTCCTGTTTAAAAGGAAGGAGCAGCAAGAACTTCCAGTTTCTGTTTGAAAAATATACTAATTTTTATGGACTTTGTCATTCCCAATTGGAATGATCAACATTGCAACTGGACTGAAAAGACAAACTGACATCCAAATGGGAAGTCCTAACTGTTGCTTCACAAGAATTACTGCACTGGTGCCTTCTGTCTAGCTTCCACTCCCCAGAATAAGCACCCTAGAACTGGACATGTGCAAATGTTTAGAAGTTTTGAGAAAATACTCAGTATTTATTGAAAATATTTAAAGACACAAACTCAACTTTTCCACTACAGTCTGTGTCAAGTAACACCATTTCTCCATGCTTATTGAACTATGTCATGAGCTGCATCAGAGATACACTCTGTGGTTATTGTCCAATGCTACTTACCAGGATAAGGATGTAAATTAAGGTCATTGCACCCTATCAGAAAAACAGGCAGTCGATCTAACTCAATAATTAATTTTATAGTGGGAAAGTCTACTGAATAGGAATTAAAACATCAGAGAAAAACAGTCTCATCCTTGGAAGATTTAGTGGAAAGTTTTAGCAGAACAAACCCTAGCTGATACCGCCCTTACTTTGGGGATTTTCCTTAAGTTCTTCCTCACAAAACCCAGAGTTTCCTCTTGTATTTTAATAAGATTTCTTTGGCTCATTTTCATCACTTTCATGAGTAAAGACCCCTTTACAAGTCCCAAACCATCAAACTGTTGTTGAACTAACAACTTTTTTTAAGTTTCCATACAAAGAACCATAGTATTCTAGCAATTCAAGTTTTACTGCACACTCCCACAGCAGTCCACTACGGAGGCAAAGAGAAACACAGGAAACAGTCAACTCCAAATAAGTTTCCTTTTAAACTTTTAAGCCTTTTTTTTTTTAAATTCCTTACAAGCATTAAATAAAAGCAGTAACTGTTCAAGCCCTTCTGTGTACATGAAACATTTCAAAACTGAAAGAATTTCTCCTGCTCACACCCATCTNCTGGTGCCTTCTGTCTAGCTTCCACTCCCCAGAATAAGCACCCTAGAACTGGACATGTGCAAATGTTTAGAAGTTTTGAGAAAATACTCAGTATTTATTGAAAATATTTAAAGACACAAACTCAACTTTTCCACTACAGTCTGTGTCAAGTAACACCATTTCTCCATGCTTATTGAACTATGTCATGAGCTGCATCAGAGATACACTCTGTGGTTATTGTCCAATGCTACTTACCAGGATAAGGATGTAAATTAAGGTCATTGCACCCTATCAGAAAAACAGGCAGTCGATCTAACTCAATAATTAATTTTATAGTGGGAAAGTCTACTGAATAGGAATTAAAACATCAGAGAAAAACAGTCTCATCCTTGGAAGATTTAGTGGAAAGTTTTAGCAGAACAAACCCTAGCTGATACCGCCCTTACTTTGGGGATTTTCCTTAAGTTCTTCCTCACAAAACCCAGAGTTTCCTCTTGTATTTTAATAAGATTTCTTTGGCTCATTTTCATCACTTTCATGAGTAAAGACCCCTTTACAAGTCCCAAACCATCAAACTGTTGTTGAACTAACAACTTTTTTTAAGTTTCCATACAAAGAACCATAGTATTCTAGCAATTCAAGTTTTACTGCACACTCCCACAGCAGTCCACTACGGAGGCAAAGAGAAACACAGGAAACAGTCAACTCCAAATAAGTTTCCTTTTAAACTTTTAAGCCTTTTTTTTTTTAAATTCCTTACAAGCATTAAATAAAAGCAGTAACTGTTCAAGCCCTTCTGTGTACATGAAACATTTCAAAACTGAAAGAATTTCTCCTGCTCACACCCATCTTTTCCTGTGCCAGCAAATCCAACCCGCAGAACCTTGCACCAGGTCACTTGACACATTTAGCGTACAATTCTTAAAGTGTGTCAGGTCTACGGAAAGCAGCAAAAAAACTTACCTTCTTCCTCACAGNACTTTTCCACTACAGTCTGTGTCAAGTAACACCATTTCTCCATGCTTATTGAACTATGTCATGAGCTGCATCAGAGATACACTCTGTGGTTATTGTCCAATGCTACTTACCAGGATAAGGATGTAAATTAAGGTCATTGCACCCTATCAGAAAAACAGGCAGTCGATCTAACTCAATAATTAATTTTATAGTGGGAAAGTCTACTGAATAGGAATTAAAACATCAGAGAAAAACAGTCTCATCCTTGGAAGATTTAGTGGAAAGTTTTAGCAGAACAAACCCTAGCTGATACCGCCCTTACTTTGGGGATTTTCCTTAAGTTCTTCCTCACAAAACCCAGAGTTTCCTCTTGTATTTTAATAAGATTTCTTTGGCTCATTTTCATCACTTTCATGAGTAAAGACCCCTTTACAAGTCCCAAACCATCAAACTGTTGTTGAACTAACAACTTTTTTTAAGTTTCCATACAAAGAACCATAGTATTCTAGCAATTCAAGTTTTACTGCACACTCCCACAGCAGTCCACTACGGAGGCAAAGAGAAACACAGGAAACAGTCAACTCCAAATAAGTTTCCTTTTAAACTTTTAAGCCTTTTTTTTTTTAAATTCCTTACAAGCATTAAATAAAAGCAGTAACTGTTCAAGCCCTTCTGTGTACATGAAACATTTCAAAACTGAAAGAATTTCTCCTGCTCACACCCATCTTTTCCTGTGCCAGCAAATCCAACCCGCAGAACCTTGCACCAGGTCACTTGACACATTTAGCGTACAATTCTTAATGTGTGTCAGGTCTACGGAAAGCAGCAAAAAAACTTACCTTCTTCCTCACAGACACTACCTTTCAGGGCAGCACAAGTCAGGAGTAAGAGAGCAGAGGGCTTGTGATGCTTTTATAGCACTGCATGGCAGACCACACCCAGCAACCAGCGTGTTTGCACAGCCCCAGCAACTGGTTGCTCTTTGCAGCAGCTAAATCTGGGCGTTGTCCAAAACACAGATCCACACAAAAATGTCATTGCAAAACTATGCACTGGAGAAACCAGGAGCAGATTTCAGAAGGGAAAAGTCAACAAATGGGAATGGTAGCTCTCCTCCCCTAGCATGGACACTAGTAAATTGCTGTAAATCTTTCAGGATCATACAAATTAAATGCTATAAGCTAACCTAGTTACTCCCTTCACATTTTGACATACCTGATACCACTTCAGATAAATATAATAAGGTATATCTTTGCTCAGTGAAAATCTGAGAGGAAAAAAAAGAGTGTAGAAAAGTCAATGCAGTTATGTGCTTCACTGAGCTCTGATGGCTATTAGCTCTGCTTCTTGTGCACCTGAGTCCCTGGCAGAAATGGTCCAGAAACAAGGCATGTCTAAAACTTAATATCCATACTCTACTTTATATATGTATATACATATGTACTGTTTTGTTGGTTTTTGTTTTTTTTTTTTTGAAAGTGAACCTCTTGAAACTGACAGGCTAAATGGAAGGGCAATAACTGGCAAACTGTCACTAACATAATTAAAAAGAGGTTGAAACATTCAGATTAAACTCTGAAGTTCTGTTTGCACAAGATGAGGCATTTCACCAGCCTGCTAGAAGCAGTTTTCTGCAAGCACTTCCTTACCAAGCCAGCTAAACACATTTTCCAGAGTATGTCTGGCACAGAAAAATGCAGTGTATAACTAACATCTCAGATTGGCCAGGAACATGACAGCTGGTGAAGAAATACCACTTCCTGAACCAGAAGAATTTGCAACTAGCAGATTGGCCTCCCAGCTGTCTGTCATCCTGCTTTCTGCTAACTTGGCCTTGCTGCAGTACACTGGTACCTCCAGAACGAGGAAGTATAGCTGATAGGCCTCTCATGAATATATATGATACAAAATGTAGCCTGCCCTTGAAACCCAAGTGTAGCAATTAATGAAATGAGGAAGAAGGGGAGCAGGCTGCTTGGTAGCATTAGAGGGGACACTCACAAATCCCTCAAATGTAGCAAATCATTACGTACACCATCCAGCATTGCTTATGCCTTCCTCTGTTTAAAATCTCTCTGTAAAAACTGTTTGGTACCTAAATGCTTTCCCCCAATAGGGTTTTGTTGTGGCTGCTGGGGGTCAGCTCAGGATCAGCACAATCAGGGGGGTCCCCATCCCACTGGGCCAAAAGAAGAGCCTCCAGTAGTGCTGCAGGAGGTGGTGGCCAGGCCACCCCAGCTCTGGAATCTGCCTTCAGCTGCAGCCCCAATGCTGGGTCCTCTACTGAGCCACCACCCTGCTCTCTTGCAGCCAGGCTGAGACTGGTTGTGGGACCTAGGCTGGGCCCAACCTGTGGGTTGATGTCCTGTCCTGTCCCATTCACATCTCCATCCCCAGGGAGGTGCCCAATGCCTGGGGCTTGGGCTACCCCCAGTGCCTCCCATCTGTCCTGCCACTTGTTGGGGTGGTGGAACAGCAGGGACTGACAGACCTTGTCTTGCCAACCCCCATGGGGATGTCCCCCAACAATCCTGGCCCCCAGGTAACCCTCAGCTCACCTGACACTCTGACAGTGATTTCCCCCTGCATGTGTTTTTTTTCTTTTTTTTCCTGCATTTCACATTATTTAACAAAGGTATTTCAGATATTTTTGGTAAGCTGGGTAATTGAAGGGGCCTGTCAGCTCGCAGCAATATTGTGAGGAAGCTGTCAGGTTGTATTGGAGTTTTTAAAATTTAATTATGATGTGTGAAGTTCAGATTATTCCTGCCCTCCTGACCTTCTTATGACTTTCTTCATGGCAATAGAGAAAACAGTTGTGTGAGGTATGAGCAGGTGGATGACCTGCTTAACCTGGTAGTAGAGCTGAGAGAGGAGGTAGAAAGTTTGAGAACTATCAGGGAGCTGGAAAAGGAAATTGACTGGTGGGATCAAGCTCTGGCCTCCCAGGGGCAGGTAAGACCACCAGCAAGAAATGAAGATCAAGGGATTCCTGTATTCTCCACTTGTCTGACTGAAGAAGGCAGGTCAAGGGAAAGTGATGAATGGAAGAAAGTCCACACTTAGGGTGACAGGAGAAACACCCCTTTACCCACTGCACCTTCCCAGGTGCCTCTGTCCAACAGGCATGAGGTTTAGGATGTGGAATGCAGCAACTTGAAGAATAAGGGGAAATGGCAGCATTTTCCTACTCAGCAAAGAAGGAGGAGGGTCCCTGCTGTAACCACCCCACCCGCCCAGGTTCCTTTGCAGGACAGGTATGAGGCCTTTCAAATGAAACCGAACAACAACATTGAGGGAGGTGGTTCAACTAAGTTGAAGGTGCCACAGAGGATAAGTCACCCTGTACCTTTCGTCAAAACAGCTCCCACAAAGAAAGAAAGGTGGGTTGTGGTTGTAGGAGACTCCCTTCTAGAGGGAACAGAAGACCCTATATGCAGGCCAGACCTGCTTCTTAGGGAAGTCTTCTGTCTCCCTGGGGCCAGGGTTAAAGACATTAAAAAAACCTTCTTGCCCTGGTTAGGCCCTCAGACTATTATCCACTCATAATTTTTCAGGTAGGCAGTGATGAAACTGAAAAGGGAGAAACTGAAGACAATCAAGAGAGATTTCAGGGCCTTGAGACACAGAGTCAAGAGNCACTCAAGGATGACATGCCACCATTTGAGAGTAGTGCTAGCAAGGCCCTTTGGTCTGCTATCCTAGTGGAGGTAGGGGATGGAGAGCTATGTGGTAAGAGAAACACAAGGGTTATTGGCATTTTTAAAACTGTGGAAGCACTTGCTGATGGCCACAAAAGAATTAGAGCTTCTCACCAGAAAAAGGTGGTAAAATCAGTGGCTCAGCTGATGTGCATCTATATGCATACACACAGCATGGGCAACCAACAGGAGGAGCTGGGAGCCATTGTGAGGCAGAGAAACTATGATATAATTGCCATCACAGAAACATGGTGGGTTGACTGTCATAACTGGAGTGCTGCATTAGATGGCTATGTACTCTTCAGAAGGGATAGGTGAGGGAGGAGAGGAGGTGGGGTAGTCATGTATGTCAGGAAGTGTTTTGATTGTCTGGAGGTTGGTGAAGGTGATGATAGGGTTGAGTGTCTATGGGTGAGAATAAAGGAGAAGGGCAACAAGGAGGACATCCTGGTGGGGGTCTGTTACGAACCATCCAACCAGGATGAAGAGGCAGATGAAATATTTTGCAGGCAGTGAGGAGAAGTCTCCCGGTCACTAGCCCTGTTCTTATAGGGAACTTCAACCTACCAGATGTCTGCTGGAAATACTACACAGCAGAGAGGAAGCAGTCTAGGAGGCTCCTGGAGTGCATGGAAGACAACTTTCTAACACAGCTGGTTAGTGAGCCTAGGGAAGGAGGGATGGAGCCCCAATGGATCTGTTGTTTGTAAATAGAGAAGAACTCATAGGCAACATATCTGTTGGACATTGCCTTGGGCATAGTGATCATTAAATGATTGAGTTTGCTATTAGAGAAGTTAGAAGGGTGGTCAACAGAACTGCTACTTTGGACTTCCAAATGGCAGACTATGATCTATTTAGAAGACTGGTTGGCGGAGTTCCTTGGGAGGTGTTCCTGAAGGACAAGGGAGTCCAGGAAGGCTGGTCTCTATTCAGATGGTAATCTTGCAGGTGCAGGAGCAGACTGTCCCTGTGTGCTAGAAGGCAAGCTGGTGAGGAAGAAGGCCGGCCTGGCTGAATAGAGAGCTGTGACTGGAACTTAGGAATAAAAAGAGAATTTACAACCTTTGGAAGGAGGGGCAGGCCACTCAATAGGAATATAAAAATGCCGTGAAGTTATAAAGGGAGAAAATTAGAAGGGCCAAAGCCCAGCTGAGCCTGGCTACTACTGTCAAAGGCAAGAAGAAATGTTTCTATAAATACATCAGCAACAAAAGGAGGGCTAAGGAGAATCTCCATCCCCAGATGGATGTGGGGGGAAACATAATGACAGAAAATGAGAGAAAGGCTGGGGTACTAAATGCCTTTTTTTCCTCAGTCTTTAATACTCAGAAC
>VWYH01001515.1:2436-15299 GCA_013399365.1 Pampusana beccarii
GACATGGGGACACCCAGGGGACAAGGGGACCCATAGGGACACCCCTGGGGACATGGGGACACCCCTGGGGACACCTGGGGACATCCTGGGGATGTGGGGACACCCCCTTGGGACATGGGGACACCCTGGGGACATCAGGTTCCCCCCTCTGCTGCTCCTGTGCCCTCCCCAGCTCTGGTGTCCCCATGTCCCCCGCCCAGTGTCCCCATGGGGCTCTAATGTCCCCCCACTGTCCCCCCCCACCCAGGTGTGGACACAAAGAGGCCGTTTTCTTCCAGTCCCACAGCGCCAGAGCCGAGGTGACGCCACCCCCCCCCAAAGTGTCCCCAAAAGTGTCCCCAAAACTGTCCCCATGTCCCCAAAACTGTCCCCGTGTCCCCAAAACTGTGTCCCCCCCCCCAGGATGCCATGAGACTCTACTACGTCTGCACCGCCCCCCACTGCGGCCACCGCTGGACCGAGTGACACCCGACATGTCCCCGGACCCCCCCAAAATCGGCGTCCCCCCCACCCTGGGGTGACATTTTGGTGACAATAAAGGAGATTTTTTTGCAATGGGGTGTGGGTGGTTTTGGGGACTTGGGGAAGGTGACAAAATGAGCCCCCAAATTGTGACCAAAATGTGTGTGTCCCCCCCAAATTTGGCACCGAATCCAACCCCGTTTGGGTTCAAACCCACAATTTATTGGTTAAAACAACCTTGAACTTGAGCAGCAACGTGGGGCGGGGGGGGGGGAAACGGGCGCCAAAAAATCCCCATCCTGGAGCTCCGAAAATGGTTAAAACAGAGCAAAATGCTTCAAACGGAGCGAATTGCCCGAAAGCGGCCGAAACGGCCCCGATTTCGGGCGGTTTAGGGCGTTTTGGGGTCGTCGCGCTCGAGTTTGCGCCGGGTCAGCCCCACGAGAACCTCTGAGTAGTTGTGGAGCAGCAGGAGCAGCAGGACGCCCGTGGGGGGGGGGACATCGGCGGGGACATCGGCGGGGACATCGGGGACGGTGTCGGTGACACGGGTGACGGTGTCGGGGACGTCGGGGGTGTCGCGGTTGCTCAATTCCGTTCGGATCCACCCCGAAAACGCGGCCAGAGCCGCTTTTGCCTGCTCGAGGTCCTCCTGGGTGACATCGGCGGCCAGTGTCACCTGCGGGAGTGGCACTTGTCACCCCCCCGCCACTTGGCACCCCCTCTCCCGTGTCACCCTGTGTTCCTTTGTCACCCTGTGTCCTTTGTCACCCCATGTCCCTTTGTCACCCCTGTCCCTTTGTCACCCTACATCCTTTGTCACCTCAGGTCCCTTTGTCACCCCGTGTCCCTTTGTCACCCCACATCCCTTTGTCACCCCATGTCCCTTTGTCACCCCTGTCCCTTTGTCACCCTACATCCTTTGTCCCCTCAGGTCCCTTTGTCACCCTACGTCCTTTGTCACCTCAGGTCCCTTTGTCACCCTACGTCCTTTGTCACCTCAGGTCCCTTTGTCACCCTACGTCCTTTGTCACCTCAGGTCCCTTTGTCACCCTACGTCCTTTGTCACCTCAGGTCCCTTTGTCACCCTACGTCCTTTGTCACCTCAGGTCCCTTTGTCACCCTACGTCCTTTGTCACCTCAGGTCCCTTTGTCACCCTACGTCCTTTGTCACCTCAGGTCCCTTTGTCACCCTACGTCCTTTGTCACCTCAGGTCCCTTTGTCACCCTACGTCCTTTGTCACCTCAGGTCCCTTTGTCACCCTACGTCCTTTGTCACCTCAGGTCCCTTTGTCACCCTACGTCCTTTGTCACCTCAGGTCCCTTTGTCACCCTACGTCCTTTGTCACCTCAGGTCCCTTTGTCACCCTACGTCCTTTGTCACCTCAGGTCCCTTTGTCACCCTACGTCCTTTGTCACCTCAGGTCCCTTTGTCACCCTACGTCCTTTGTCACCTCAGGTCCCTTTGTCACCCTACGTCCTTTGTCACCTCAGGTCCCTTTGTCACCCTACGTCCTTTGTCACCTCAGGTCCCTTTGTCACCCTACGTCCTTTGTCACCTCAGGTCCCTTTGTCACCCCACATCCCTTTGTCACCTTGTGTCCTTTGTCACCGCAGGTCCCTTTGTCACCCCATGTCCTTTATCACCCCATATCCCTTTGTCACCCCACTTTTTGGGGGGGTCCCTCCCACAGACGTCCCCAAACTCCCTCCCCACGGCGGGGGAGATGACACGAGCGACCCCCAAACCACCCCGAATTGGGTTTTTCGCCCCGTTTCGGCGTCCCCCACCCGGTCGTAGATGCGCAGCGCCTCCCGGCAGCGCGTCCTCAGCTCCGCCAGCGCCGCCGCCACCGCTCCCCCCCCGGCGGGGGCCGCCGCTTCCCGCCGAGGCCGTTTCGGGCCAAAAAACTCCCTTTTCGGCCAAAACTCCCTCGTTTCCGTGCCCGTTTCCCCGAGGTTTTCACCCTTTTCCTAAAAAACGGAGCGAGGAGGAAAACGCCGGTTTGGGGGGATTTCTCCCCAAGATTTCTCTGGGTTTTTTTTTTTTGGGGGGGGGGACGGGACACACAAACGGACTCACCGGCGGTTTCGGGGGGTCCCGGGTGCCCAAAAACCTGCGGGACGAGAGACGGGGTTGGGGACACGGGGCGGACGTGCGGATGGACGGACGGACATGTGGACGGACAGACGGCCACGCGGACGGACAGACGGCCACGCGGACGGACAGACGGACCCGCGGACGGACGGACGGACGCGCCCCCCCACCTGTTTTTGCGGCAGCGCGAGAGGAAGCGGCTCGAGATGCTCAAACGGGGGTTCAAAAATGAGGCTTTTTCCTCCTCGGGGGGTTTTAGATCCTTGAAGGAGGCGTCGAACGGCTCTGGGGGGGCCGGGGGGGCGGGTCGGTGGCCTGGCGGTGTCACCGTCGCCGTCCCCGCGGTGTCACCGGTACCTGTGGGGTCTGTCAGGGTCTCGAAGTGACAGCGGAGGAATTGCTCCTGCTCGGGGGTGTGGGGGTGGGAGCTGAGCTGTGGGTCCCCAGGCAAGTTGTCACCTGCGGGAATGTCCCTTTGTCACCCCCTGTCCCTTGTCACCCTTGTCCCCTCGTGTCCCTTTGTCACCCCCTGCCCCTTTTTCACCCCCCAACCCTTGTCACCCCCTGTCCCTTGTCACCCTTGTCCCCTCGTGTCCCTTTGTCACCCCCTGCCCCTTTTTCACCCCCCAACCCTTGTCACCCCCTGTCCCTTGTCACCCTTGTCCCCTCGTGTCCCTTTGTCACCCCCTGCCCCTTTTTCACCCCCCAACCCTTGTCACCCCCTGTCCCTTGTCACCCTTGTCCCCTCGTGTCCCTTTGTCACCCCCTGCCCCTTTTTCACCCCCCAACCCTTGTCACCCCCTGTCCCTTGTCACCCTTGTCCCCTCGTGTCCCTTTGTCACCCCCTGCCCCTTTTTCACCCCCCAACCCTTGTCACCCCCTGTCCCTTGTCACCCTTGTCCCCTCGTGTCCCTTTGTCACCCCCTGCCCCTTTTTCACCCCCCAACCCTTGTCACCCCCTGTCCCTTGTCACCCTTGTCCCCTCGTGTCCCTTTGTCACCCCCTGCCCCTTTTTCACCCCCCAACCCTTGTCACCCCCTGTCCCTTGTCACCCTTGTCCCCTCGTGTCCCTTTGTCACCCCCTGCCCCTTTTTCACCCCCCAACCCTTGTCACCCCCTGTCCCTTTGTCACCTCATGTCCCTTTGTCACCCAACATCCCTTTGTCACCTCAGGTCCCTTTGTCTCCTCCTGTCCCTTTGTCACCCCCTGTCCCTTTTTCCCCCCACATCCCTTGTCACCCCCTGTCCCTTTGTCACCTCCTGTCCCTTTGTCACCCCCTGCCCCTTTGTCACCCATGTCCCTTGTCACACGTGTCACCCCTGGCATTGTCCCCAGTGTCACCTTCCACTGGTGACCGCGAGCGCAGCGAAACGCAGGACGAGGCGTCATCCTGGCCGGTGACAACGTCCTCGGGTGACACGGGCTCCCCTGGTGACACGGGCTCGCTTGGGGACACTGGTTCCCTTGGGGACACTGGTTCCTCAGGTGACAAGGGCTCCTCGGGTGACACTGGTTCCTCGGGTGACACTGGTTCCTTGGGTGACACGGGTTCCTCAGGTGACAAGGGCTCCCCTGGTGACAAGGACTCCTCGGGTGACAAGGGGCGCAGTGGCGGCTCCGTCACGCGGTGCCTTGGGGGAAGGTGACAGGTTGGTGACACTGAACAGTGGGACAAGGGGGTTTGGGGACAATGGGGTCTGGGGACAAGGGGCTTTGGGGACAAGGGTGTGATGGGGACGAGGGTGCGATGGGGACAAGGGCGAAGGGGACAAAGGGGTGATGGGGACAAGGGGGCGATGGGGACAAGGGGGCAACGGGGACAAGGTCACTCCAGGCCTCACCATGACCCAGGTGACCTTAAGCTGAGCCCAAACCCACCAGCAAAGCTCATCTTAAGCATTTCCCCCCCAAGCACTGACCCGCTCGGTTCCTCCGGGCCGGCCCCGGGGGGCGATTCGGGCTCTTGGGGGGAATCCCCGGTGATCCGGGGCTCCTCGGTTATTTGGCAACCGGCGGCGATCTGGGAATCGTCCAGGACCTGCGACTCCTCGCCCATCTGCGAATCCTCGGCCAGGTCGCTGCCGGAGCTCTCGGCCTGCAAAATAGACGCGATACCAGGATTTTTCCCCCTGGAAATGGGGCGCTGGGATCTACTGGGATCTACTGGGATCTACTGGGAGCCGCTGACCTCGGCCAGGAGCTGCTCCAAGCTCCCGGGCTCTACGGTGGGGTCGGCGAAGCCCTCGGCCCAGCGGCCGCGGGGGCGGTAGCTGCTCCGGGGGGGAAAAGCCGCTTCGGTCGCATCCTCCAGCTCCCCGAGCTGCACAATATACCGGATGGGGTGAGGGAAACATCGGGAGGTTTGCTAATTAATTAGTTTAATTAATTAAATGAATGGGGAGAGACTCACCAGGCGCTTGGCCCACACGGGGAGGCGTCCGTTGGTCAGGATGCAGGCGGGAGCTGGAGGGGGGTGAATGAAAAAATGGGGGGAAATGGGAAAAAAAGGGGGAAAAAGGGGGTGGGGGACACACGTACGTGGGTCTGGGGTCCCCGGTGATGGGGTTTGGGGGGACGGGGGGTCCTCGGTGGCATCGGGGGATGTGTCGCCACTGGGGACGGTCACGTCGGAGTCGCGGCTTTGGGGGAACACGTTGAAAATCACTGGGAGTCACACGAAATCAGCCCGAATCCACCCAAAATCGCCTCAAAGCTGCTCAAAATCAGCCCAAAGCTGCTCAAAAACCGCTGAGATTCACTCAAAGTCACCCCAATCTGTTCAAAATCAGCCCAAACCTGCTCAAAAATCACTGAAATCCACTCAAAATCACCCAAACCCCGCTCAAAATTACCCCAAACCTGCTCAAAAATCACTGCAATCCACTCAAAATCGCCCAAACCCCGTTAATAATCACCCCAAACCTGCTCAAAATCACCGAAACACACCCAAAATCCCCCCAATTCACCCCAAATCCCCCATTACCCGTGTGGCTCCTTCACCCTCTCGAGCTCCAGCAGCTGCTGCCTCATGGTCCCCGTGATCTTGGGGCCCAGGTGCCAAATAAAGACGCAACTTTGGGGCGAAAATCGGCAATTTTGGGGTTCGGTGGAGATATAGGGGGGGACGTATGGGGAGGCGATTTTGGGGTCCCCACCTGTCCCCCGAGACGGTGACGAGGCGTTTGCAGTCGTAGCTGAACCGCATGCCGGTGACGATTTCTGCATGAAAATGAGGGGTCGTCACCACATCGAGGTCCCGGTGATGACACGGCAGGCGGATTTTTGGGGGCGTTTCATGGAAAAATGGGGGCGTCGCGGTTTTGGGGGAGAGGAACCGAACCTGAATGGCCGAACATCTTGGCCACGCACTCGCCGGAGTGGAAGTTGATGAGGGAGATGCTCTTGTCGGAGCAGCTGGTGGCAACAAAGGTCCCCGAGGGATCCAGTTGGACCTGGGGGGGACACGAGGGGCAGGGGGGTGGGGACAAGGATGGTCAACCAACCCAAAGCCAACCGGAGATGTTCAACCAACCCAAAGCCAACGGGAGACGTCTCGGTGATGGTGATGGGCATATTCAACCAACCCACACCCAACCGGAGACGTCTCGGTGATGGTGATGGGCATATTCAACCAACCCACACCCAACCGGAGACGTCTCGGTGATGGTGATGGGCATATTCAACCAACCCACACCCAACCGGAGACGTCTCGGTGATGGTGATGGGCATATTCAACCAACCCACACCCAACCGGAGACGTCTCGGTGATGGTGATGGGCATATTCAACCAACCCACACCCAACCGGAGACGTCTCGGTGATGGTGATGGGCATATTCAACCAACCCACACCCAACCGGAGACGTCTCGGTGATGGTGATGGGCATATTCAACCAACCCACACCCAACCGGAGACGTCTCGGTGATGGTGATGGGCATATTCAACCAACCCACACCCAACCGGAGACGTCTCGGTGATGGTGATGGGCATATTCAACCAACCCACACCCAACCGGAGACGTCTCGGTGATGGTGATGGGCATATTCAACCAACCCACACCCAACCGGAGACGTCTCGGTGATGGTGATGGGCATATTCAACCAACCCACACCCAACCGGAGACGTCTCGGTGATGGTGATGGGCATATTCAACCAACCCACACCCAACCGGAGACGTCTCGGTGATGGTGATGGGCATATTCAACCAACCCACACCCAACCGGAGACGTCTCGGTGATGGTGATGGGCATATTCAACCAACCCACACCCAACCGGAGACGTCTCGGTGATGGTGATGGGCATATTCAACCAACCCACACCCAACCGGAGACGTCTCGGTGATGGTGATGGGCATATTCAACCAACCCACACCCAACCGGAGACGTCTCGGTGATGGTGATGGGCATATTCAACCAACCCACACCCAACCGGAGACGTCTCGGTGATGGTGATGGGCATATTCAACCAACCCACACCCAACCGGAGACGTCTCGGTGATGGTGATGGGCATATTCAACCAACCCACACCCAACCGGAGACGTCTCGGTGATGGTGATGGGCATATTCAACCAACCCACACCCAACCGGAGACGTCTCGGTGATGGTGATGGGCATATTCAACCAACCCACACCCAACCGGAGACGTCTCGGTGATGGTGATGGGCATATTCAACCAACCCACACCCAACCGGAGACGTCTCGGTGATGGTGATGGGCATATTCAACCAACCCACACCCAACCGGAGACGTCTCGGTGATGGTGATGGGCATATTCAACCAACCCACACCCAACCGGAGACGTCTCGGTGATGGTGATGGGCATATTCAACCAACCCACACCCAACCGGAGACGTCTCGGTGATGGTGATGGGCATATTCAACCAACCCACACCCAACCGGAGACGTCTCGGTGATGGTGATGGGCATATTCAACCAACCCACACCCAACCGGAGACGTCTCGGTGATGGTGATGGGCATATTCAACCAACCCACACCCAACCGGAGACGTCTCGGTGATGGTGATGGGCATATTCAACCAACCCACACCCAACCGGAGACGTCTCGGTGATGGTGATGGGCATATTCAACCAACCCACACCCAACCGGAGACGTCTCGGTGATGGTGATGGGCATATTCAACCAACCCACACCCAACCGGAGACGTCTCGGTGATGGTGATGGGCATATTCAACCAACCCACACCCAACCGGAGACGTCTCGGTGATGGTGATGGGCATATTCAACCAACCCAAAGCCAACTGGAGATGTTCAACCAACCCAAACCCAACCGGAGACGTCTGGGTGGTGAGGACCCCCCAATACCTTCAGCAAGGAGCCGTCGTCACCGTGCGAACCCTTGTAGCAGCACCTGAGCTTCCCGCTGGCCGTGCTGTACACCCTGCAGCGGAGTGGGGGGGCGGGTGACACCGGTGACAACCCCCCAGGGACAGCGGGAGGAGGACGGTGACCCCAGGGCGGGCGGAACCTTCACCTGACGTTCCTGTCCTGGCAGGCGACAGCCACGTATTTCTGTGTGATGTCGATGTCCATGTCGTACAAGGTGGTTTTCTCGGCCACATGGTGCGTCCTCACGAAATTGAAGCCGTCGGGGAGCTGAAGGGACAACGGGGACATTCAACCAACCCAAACTCAACTGGAGATGTCTCGGTGGTGGGGATGGGGATGTTCAACCAGCTCAGACCCAACTGGAGACGTCTCGGTGGTGGGGATGGGATGATCAACCAACCCAAACCCAACTGGAGATGTTCAACCAACCCAAACCCAACTGGAGACGTCTTGGTGATGGTGATGGGGACATTCAACCAACCCAAAGCCAACTGGAGATGTCTCGGTGGTGGGGACAGCATGTTCAACCAACCCAAACTCAACTGGAGATGTCTCGGTGGTAGGGATGGGATGTTCAACCAACCCAAACCCAACTGGAGACGTCTTGGTGATGGGGATGGGGATGTTCAACCAACCCAAACCCAACTGGAGACGTCTCGGTGGTGGGGATGGGATGTTCAACCAACCCAAACCCAACTGGAGATGTCTCGGTGGTGGGGATGGGATGATCAACCAACCCAAACCCAACTGGAGACGTCTCGGTGGTGGGGATGGGATGTTCAACCAACCCAAACCCAACTGGAGATATTCAACCAACCCAAACCCAACCGGAGACGTCTCCGTGGTTAAAGACGCCCCCTTCTCGCCCTGCGGATTTCTGGGGAGAAACGGGTGGATTTTCTACCAAACTCACCTTTTGAGCGTTGCGGAAATAAATACTTTTGTCGGCGCCACAGCTGATGAGCTGAACATCCCCGTTGCCTGAGAGAAGATACGGAGGAAAAGGTGATCAGTGAGCACGGCCGCGAATTAAAAAAAAGATTCTTTGTGAGCAAATCCTTAAAAAAAAAGATGATATTCAGAACAAGATGCAGCCGTTGAGGTTCAGGTATGTAAATTTGGGGAGAAAAACCCCGTTTTGGAGGCAGGAGGAGGGGAACCCGTCCGCCTACCGGCAAACTTGACCGAGGTGATGGCGGATGAGTGATCGTCCAGAGTCTGCTCCAGTTTGTAGTTCTTGGCGACATTGAGGACGTGGATGAGCCGGTCTCTGCTCGCCGAGGCCAACAGCGCCGCTCCTGCGAGACGAGACGTTAAAATAACGCGGTTTGGGTAAAAAACGCTGGCGTTTCCGCCGTTCCCTGTGAAGATTTGGGTGTAAAAACAGGTTTTAAACAGGGTGTTAAAGGGAAGGAGTTGGGGGGTCTGGGAGGCTTAGGTTTAACCCCTGTGTCAAAGAGAGACCCCCAAAACCTCATTTTTTGGGGTCGTTTGGGGAAGGAGCAGCTTTCCCAGCGGATTTTGGCTCCGCCGCCGATCCCCGCGGACTTTTACCCGTCTCCGGTTTGGAATATTCCAGGCACAGCACTTCGGAATCGTGCGCCTCCACCCTGGCCACCTCCCGCATGAACCGCAGCTCGTGGATCCTGTGGGGGGAAGCGAATCGTGAGCCCCCGATCCCCCGGGATCCCCGTGGGGTCCGCGACCACCTCGAAACGCTTCCCCCACCGTCCTTAGCGGAACAAAGGAGCATTTTATGACTTAAATATCCGGGTTTTGGGACTTTGGTAGGATTAGATGGGTGGCTGTGGAGGCAGACACCTTGTCTTATCTTCCCCAAGGTTTTACAGCTGCAGAGACCTTGTGAGATAAAGGCAATTAACGCCGCGGCCTAATTGGGATGATAATTGGGGTGATAGAGATGGTCACTCCACCACGTGCTTTTAGTAAATTAATCATTTAACTAGAATTGGGGCGATTGTTGCTGTTTTACTTCGTGTTACGGTGCGGAAATACCCGGAGCCGACTCACGCCTGGTCTCATGTTCGGACTTAACGAACTTTAACTAATAATGTAATTTGGATTCTAGTAATGTAATTTGGGTGTAATTTGGATTCCAGTAAATTAATCAATGAACTGGAATTGGGGTAATTCTTGGTGTTTTACCTTGCATTATGGCGCAGAAACACCTGGAGTCGACTCACACCTGATCTCGCCCATCGCATCCAGAATTAACGAACACTAACTAATCACGCTCTAATTTGGATTTTAGTAAATTCACTGTTGAATTGGAATTGGGGTGATTGTCGGTGTTTTACTTTACGTTACGGCGCAGAAACACCCAGAGTCGACTCACGCCCGGTCTTATCATCGTGTCCGGAGTTAATGAGCATGAGCTCATCGTTAGTTGATTAGTTAACGGGTCGTTGGCGGTGTCACCAACCTGAGGGTCCCCGCTCGGTCCCCCGACGCCAAGTGCTCCCCGTCAGGGCTGATCTGCAGCACCCGCACCCCCGGTTTGGCGTCCGCTGGCGCCGGGAGATGCTGCACGGGGTTGTCAATGTAGATGATGTCGAGGAGGGTCTGGGGATGAGAAACACGCTCTAAATCACCCCAAATCCCATTCAAAAGTCACCCAAATCTGTTCAACATCACCCCAAATCTGTTTAAAATCACCCAAATCCTGTTCAAAATCACCCCAAATCTGTTCAAAATCACCCAAACCCTGTTCAAAATCACTCCAATCTGTTAAAAATCACCCCAAATCTGTTCAAAATCACCCAAACCCTGTTCAAAATCACTCCAATCTGTTCAAAATCACCGAAACCCCATTCAAAATCACCCCAAACCTGCTCAAAAATCACTGAAATCCACTCAAAATCACCCAAACCCCATTCAAAATCACCCAAACCCTGCTCAAAAATCACCGAAACCCACTCAAAATCACCCCAAATCTGTACAGAATCACCCAAACCCCATTCAAAATCACCCAAATCTGTTCAAATTCACCCCAACCCCATTCGAAATCCCCTGAACCTGTTTTTTGGGGTGTTTTTTGGGGCGTTTTTTGGGGCGCTCCTCGCCGTACCCGTCCATCGCCGCCCTCGCTCTCCAGGCTCCACACTCGGATCGTGTTGTCGGACGAGCACGTGAGGAAGGAGCCGGGGGGCAGGCAGGACCGGCGCCCCTCCATTTCGGGGTACATCTGCGCCCCAAATTACACCTTGACGTGGGGAAAAATGGGGGTGACGCACCCCAAAATCCCCCCCGTGCGGGGTCTCACCTCGACACTCCACACGACGGAGCTGTGGAAAAGCTCCGACCAAACCTTCCCAACATGGCGCAGGTCGCTCACGTCCCATACATAGATGCTGTGGTCCTTGTAGACGCAGGAGAGATGGCGGCGGACGGGGTCGTACGCCAAGGCGACCGTGTCGGGGTACACGGGGTCCCCCCGTCTGTTAGAGATGGGAATGTAGGGTCAAGGCGCTGTTTTTTGGGGTGTATTTTGTGTTTTTGGGGGGGTGACGCATCGAAACGGGCGCCAATTCAAACATGGCGCCGCTCGATGAGCGGTGAGGTTGGGGACACGTTGTGGGTGACGTGGGGTTCCCCGTGTCCCCATGGTACCTCGTGGGGGGGTCCTGGGTGACATCCCCGCCCAGGGGATGAGGTTTGGGGAGGTCGCCGAGGTGCCGCATGTCGCCGGCGTGGAAAACGCGGATGGTGCCGTCGGCGCAGCCGCAGAACATCAGCTCCTCACCCAGGCACAGGCAGGTGGGCAGCGGCGCCTGCGGGGAGAAAAATGGGCATTTTGGGGGGGTTTTGAGGGAGTTTAGGGATGTGGGTTAGTGATGGAGTTGGGTTATGGTTGGACTCCATGATCCTGAGGGTTTCTCCCAATTGAAATGGTTTTAAAATCACCTCAGGGGTCAAAATGGCGCCAGAATCACCTCAGGATCAAAATGGCACCAAAAGCACCTCAGGGTTCAAAATGGCGCCAAAATCACCTCAGGGCTCAAAATGGCGCCAAAATCACCTCAGGGTCAAAACGGCTCCAAAATCACCTCAGGGTCAAAATGGCGCCAGAATCACCTCAAGATCAAAATGGCCCCAGAATCACCTCAGGGCACAAAATGGCGCCACCAGAATCACCTCAGGATCAAAATGGCCCCAAAATCACACCAGGGTCAAAATGGCGCCAGAATCACCTCAGGATCAAAATGGCCCCAAAATCACCTCAGGGTCAAAATGGCGCCAGAATCACCTCAGGGCTCAAAATGGCCCCAAAATCGCCTCAGGGTTCAAAATGGCGCCAAAATCACCTCAGGCTCAAAATGGCGCCAGAATCACCTCAGGGTCAAAATGGCCCCAAAATCACCTCAGGGCTCAAAATGTCCTTCTTTTTGGGGGGGAAGGTTTCCCAAAATGGGGCGTTTTGTGGGGTCAACTCGCCCCAATTCGCACCTTGAGAACGATCCATTTCTCCAGCGCCCGTTTGTGGTTGAGCCGGCAGAGCAGCCCCGAGGAGGAGACGCAGAAGATGGCGCCGGATTCGGCGCCGCGGCCGCAGGCGACGGCACAGAAAACGGCGTCGTGGAGCTCGCCCAGCAGCCCCGCGCGCCCCACAAGCGGCACCGTCTCGTTAACCTGCGGGAGGAAGAGGCGTTAACGAGGCCGCCATGATGAACGGCAGAAAAGCGATGTCCGCGGTGCAAGTTTCAGGGGGTAAAAGCAAAAATTTGAGGGTTTTTTTGACAAAAAACACACGGTTCTCCATCAGGTTGGGTTCAGTGAGGAGGGTTTAAGCCGAGTCTAGCCATGGTTTTGGTGGAAAAATGAAAAACTTTGGCTTTTTTCTACAGAAATCCAACACATCTGCATCACATTGGGTTCAGTGAGGGGGGTTTAAGCCGCGTCTAGCCATGGTTTTGGTGGAAAAATGAAAAACTTTGG
>VWYH01001517.1:0-169091 GCA_013399365.1 Pampusana beccarii
CCAAAAGGGCTTCCCCTTCGCTTTGGGGAGACAAAGCATCCTGTTGCTCAGGATATGGCTTGGGAAAGTATTGTGAGACAGTCGTCTTGTCCTTAGTTACTCTGTGCTGGCCAGGACCTGCTTGACTTTCCGCGGGCCCTGCCGAATGAAAGGGAGGCGTGCGGGGAGGAGAAGAGGCCTGTGCTGGCCTGTGCTGCCAGGGGCTGCCTTCGTTTTGAAAGGTTCACAACACCGCACCGTTTTTCATGTTAAATGGAGCTACCTTATTTCAAACCCTCAGAAGGGCTTAAATCAGAAGACGACATTTCTCTAGGCTAATGCACTAACCTTCAGAGCTTTCTCAAGTCAAGCACGAGCTGCTTTCCTGCGGCTGAACGAGCGCGCCTTTGGGTTCACCCGGAGCTGGATGCCCAACGAATTAACTCCTGTCCATCAAGCACGCGTCACACGCAGCCCTTGGCTTCTCGAGGAAAGAAACCCTCCTACAGCTCCCAACAAAACCCAAGAGGCCTTGCTGGGCTCCCCGTGCCCCGCCAAGCGCCGCCTTCTTCGCCCCAGCCCGCCCCGCACCGAGCTCGGGTGGACGAGGGAGACAATCGGCACTATTTCCTAAGCATGTAACTACTTTTCTCAACGCTTATTTTCAATCAAGGCAACTATTCAAGCCACATATACGCTGACGCTTCAGCTGGTCCGCAGAAAGGTCTGGATGGACAACAGGATCTGCTAAGATAAGGCAGTGCGGTAGTAATAGAAGAATTGTGCTGTTCATATGAATTTTACTCTAATTTTTCAGGGAGCAGTTCACCTTTCTCTTTGCTGTGCTGATGAGACACCAGAGTATTATAGGAAATAGCACGTTCCACGCCAGAAAAGCAATTCCATTTTCAAAAGCTAAAACACTTGGGCTAATTAGAGTGGCTCAGATACTTTGATCAGAGATAAATTAATGCTTTGTATGCGATCCTGCTCTTAGTTAACTTCTTTTACTAAATTCCCTCTCTAATGCTTTCTAATTTCACATGGGATGGAAGCAGGAGGGAAGATGAAAGGCAATGTTTTAATCAACTTGCTGTAAATTTAAGAACAGTTTGCTAAGTGTTTGTTTGGCTTTATAAGGATATATTACGATTTTGTTTTATTAACACCTCGTTTTATTATTGCATGGCATCTAGAGCAGTAGAACCACAATGCATTGGGTATTTTATGTAGTAGCTTCGATCTTGGAACAATTTTATTTCCTCAGCAGAAATAGGATGTTATTATTTTTTAATTTTTTTAATATTATTTTTTATTATAAAGTATATTATAAGTATTTTTTTTTATTATTAGGAGTTATTTTTTCATTGCGGCGGTGAGAGTGGGGACCACGGCTCTCTCGCAAGCATGACAAGGAGTACCAGGAATCACCTGTATCAGTCAATGCAGCTACACTTCACATGAGAGTAATTCTATTACATTTAGCGGGACAATTTTGTACCTAAGGAAGCCTTCTAGCTGTGTAAGTTTTTAGGCATCTTCAGTATTCACACCCTCTGCATTTCAATGTGCTTGCTAATTTTCCCAAGCCTTTTTCACTACTTGTACTGTCCAGATGTAAAAGCCAGGGCTTACATGTGAAAGCATTTAGGAAAGGCTGAGGAATTTCGTGGCAGAGAAAGAAATAATTCCACCTTACTCCAAAACTGTCTTGGATCATATTGATACAGTGGCATCTTTCGTGATAATGAAAAAAACCACAAGAAAATACATGTGATTGGTTATAAATTTAGCAAAAGCTTAACAACTGTAATTTTGAACATTCCTTTTTCCCATCTGCATGCTCAACCAGTTGTGAGTCTATCGGAGCATCTGGGTTCACATTTCTGCCATTCCCTTGTTTACACCAATCCCTTATCACTGAATACCAAGGAAAACACTACCTTAACTACAACGATATAGAAACGCTATTTTCAAAATTAGAACTTGAGGTCTAGTAAAAGCCGAAAATATCCCTGGAAGCACAGAAGAGCTCCCCACACACGCCTGCTCCTCAGAGATCCCATGTCTGGCTCCTCTTCATTGACTCAGTCCCTACTGGCAGGGAATGGAACTCCAGTATTTCTGAACGTTACGTTCCCTTTATAGTCAGGTGTCTGAATCCTTCAGCCGTAGAATGAAACTGGGGCTGATGGGACACAAACCCCAGTTACTGACAAAGGCAGAGCCCTCCAAGAAATCTGGGCGTGCTCAGAACAGATGCGACAGGCCCAATGACAAATTTCAGGCCCCTGAACAACCACAGAAAGAAAAAAATAACATTAATAATGTTGTTGTTGTTGTTTTTTATACAAATGTCATTTGCAATTGTTCAAAAAAGGAGTTTTTCCATCTGGAATTTTAGGCCCTGACATTTGTTGGATGTAACGGCAGAAGCAGCTATACAGATCCGATGCTCATGTAGTGGGTACCAGCACAATAGATGCTTAGATGCAGAAGACAGACAATACGTAAAGAAAAAACATAGTTGTGTGTTTTCATATACATAAGACTTGCGATCGAACAGGCACAGGCAGCTCACAAGCAGCAATTATATCAAAAGGCAAAAAGGCTGGAGCAGGAGGCAGGAAGGAGCAGCAGGACCCAGCTCCCATCTCACCAGGTGGTTCAGATCTGTCAGGAATTCTGATCCACCTTCTGCACTGTGTCTAGCAGACTTCAGTTACTCCCGTGATACAAAACCTGCTATTCCCATGCTATAAAATCTGCAATGTGTTTTTCCTCACACTTCCTATTTCTTCACTTCCATGTCAGAGCCATGAGGTATATTTTTTTTTTCTTCCCCCCCCTCCTTTCCTTCCAGCACTGGGATTCCTGTATTTTCTTGGCCTGGCACATTCAGGTGCAGGAAGGACCAGCTTTTTCCATTGGGGAGGAAGGCTTAATCGCACTGTGACACATCATACACACTACTGTACAGCTGAGCAGGGAGGCTACGCAGCAGGGACGCAACAACTCCGAAAAATCCACTGTGTTGTAAGTAAATCAGTCACCAACACGCCCTACTTTCTACTATGTCACTGGATTTAGTAAAGTAGCTTGCTATAATTTTCGTTGTCACGCCTGTAGCACCAAGTAGTTTTCCTTGTCTAAGCTGGGCATGAAGCCGTTCTCTGAGGTGAAGAGCTACAGAACGACAGAATCACAGACTGGCTGAGGTTGGCAGGGACCTCTGCAAACTCATCTGGTCCAACTCAAGCTGGGCCACCTAGAGCCAGTTGCCCAGAACCATGTCCAGATGGCTTTTGAGCATCTCCAAGGAGGACTCTACAACCTCCCTGGGCAACCTGGGCCAGTTCTCAGCCACCCCCACAGTAAACAAGTGGTTCCTGATGTTGATCCACAAAGGTCCCTTCCAACCCACAACATTCTATGATGTTCAGACAGAACGTCCTGTGTTCCAGTTTGTGCCCATCACCTCCAGTCCTGTCACTGGGCACCACTAAGAAGAGCCTGGCTCCATTAAGACAATTCAATTAAACAGCATTCCCTGAAAATAAAACAATTTCAGAACAAATATGACGCCTTGGCACATATTTAAAAAATGTTCTTTAAGCTTCAATGACTGTTTGCTGTTACCCTTATCTACAGTCACGCTGAATAAAGCTACAGCTAAATGGAAAATTAAATGTATTCACAAGGTGTTGATGTCTATATCTGCACTTACCCTTCAGGTTCTTTGATAGATAGATAGATAGATAGGTAGATAGATAGATGATAGATAGATAGATAGATAGATAGATAGATAGATAGATAGATAGACAGATAGATAGATAGATCCCCTGAGCCTTTTCTCCAGCCGAACCCAGCTCTCCCAGCCCCTCCTGACAGGAGAGATGCTCCAGTCCATCACCACCTCCAGGGCCCATTGCTGCACTCTCTCCGGTAGCCCCACGTCCCTCTCATACTGGCCGCAGTGCTCCAGGTGCGGGCCGGGTCAGGCCACCTAGACGCAAACGCAATTTCCCAGCAAATGACAATTGCTGTAGCTCACGGCAGGCGCTCCCAAGGAACTGCGGAAATACTGCCCGGCTGCTGGCTCCACCGCGGCACGTTCGGGTTCGTATTTCAGCTTCCCAGACACAGAGCTGCCCCGGGGCATCACTGCAATACCTAATTCACACAAACGCTATTTTCCACGCTCTCAGACCTGCTTTCCCCAGCTCTCGGCACGGTGACTCCTCACTGAGGACCGCACTGCCTGTTAGACCCCGCAGACTCCGAGCAGCAGCGCTTCCATTAAAACTCACGACGCTCAGGACGGCTTGTAGCACTAGAGATTTCAAGTCCCGAGCACCCGCTGTTCAGCTGTAGCTAAGCACACTTGACAGGCCGTGGCACTGCCGCAGTTGCTGGCAGCGCCCAGCAGTGCAAGAAGCTGATGCGGAAGTCGTTTTCCTCCATTCTGTCAGCCACACTAACCGTCTCCTTCCAGCTGTGCCGCGGTGCCACAGGCTGCTGCTTCCCAAAGCCTGCGCTGACACAACGGCAACAAGACACCTCGGCCCAGCTCCCCGACTCAGGAAAGCTGCAAGACGGACCAAGCAGGACGCTCCGTGTCAACTCAGATGATGCAAACTCAGGTCGTGCCCGGAATACAGGAATGTTTATTCACCAAAGTGACTTTTCCCCCAGTTATAAGTAAAACATCAGCATGAAGTAGTACTCGATCCTTCAGGTCACCTATAAAGTTATTGCATATATATCTAATATCCACATACTATAAAGTGCATGTGCACGTAAAGAGGTATTTTTATTTAATGAACAACTTCAGGTTCGGCAAAGCACATTGTACACAGTGTCTGTCACTGGCATTTGTTTGCAATCCATGACAGGTTACAGTCTAAACCCAGAGCCAGAATGAACGCTGTCATATGCATAATGCATGTGGGAGCACCTTATATTGTGCTTATCTCCCTGGGGATGAACACCGCGATCATTTGAGAAAACTTCAAGGTATAAGAAAGAACATTTCGAGCTCTAAGGACTATCGTGAATAAAATCCTTGCCATGTTAGGAGATGTGCATTGCTACCATCCACATCACGTTCGCAACCCCATCCTTAGAGAGAACCGAAATTCGTAAAAAGAAAAATGCACAAAACAAGAAGAAAACCCCTTTTACTGAGATTTCTGAAACACATTTGTTGTTCTCTATGCACTCACTGAAGCCCTACTAAGTCAGATGGCCCAATAAATTCTGTATATGGTAATAAAAACCACAAGCAGCATGCTAAAATAACAAAGAACTCTTCACCATACGATTATGTTACAACCGATCGCAAATGATTTTGCTGGTTTTTTTCCTTAGACAACAAGGCGTCCTTCAACTTGCCCATAGCAACAACAAGCAAACACCCAGCAATGCCATTCAGAAAAAGACGACAAGAAGAAAAAAGCTGTATTTCAGCGAAAACTGGCAGGTGGGATGTCACATTTTTCGTTCCCGTTTCTCACTCCCTCCCCGCTCCCTTTCGCAGCCCCGCGATGTCCCCGGGGGGAAAGCCGCAGGGCCCAGGCCGACCTGGGCGCACCCAGCGTGGGACCAGCCCGTCCTGCTCCCGCCTCCCACACCACAACTGCCCCCGATACGAAGCAAACGACAAGGAAACCTGCTTGAGAGCTGAAGTCAAAGCGAGCGCAGGGGTCAACTCTCAAGAACAAAAAGTCTGCTTACACAGCCCATAATATTTTTGGCTTTCCCTGGAGATCACATTGGAAAACACCTTGTTTGTTCAGCCCAGTGCCCCTTTTTATTGCAGGCAATGACGCCACATACTGTCCATCACAAACACCTTAGAATTCACTTCATTGCGCCTCCACTTTTCCCATCTGTCTGTTCCAGAACAACACACCCATCATAGCAAGAAACGCCTCATCATTTCTACTTGGGATTTATTTATAACCAGTTCATTACAATTTGCATTTGTGTTATCTTTCAGCTCAAAACCACCTTTTCACTCACTGGTATTTAATTTCTTGACACATTTAGAGACAGCAATGCATTACAGGCCATACTTCTACAGTTTGTTGTTAGACTGGCTTTTCCTTCACAATTAACCCAGCAGTTTTTTCTTGCAACCACTGACCAGGATGGTTTGGAGTACCCAAGATTCAGTCCACAAGTACCTTTTAGAAAAGCATTAATTTCTGCTGTAAAGCCCGACATGCAACGGCTCCTCAAATCGCATGCACATTTTTGCATTTTGATAGCACACAGCAGCTAATAGTTTCCTTCTGATCAGCGTGAAACCTTTGCACAGTGGTGGGTTTCTGACTCTTGATTATAATTGCTGAGTCTCCAACTTCAGCGGATTTGTCTCTTCTCACATGCTGTACTTCATCCTGTTTCTATCATCACAACCCTCAATATCATCCATTCTTTCCTCTTTAATATTCTACTACTTCTCCAAATTGATGTCATCTTCAAGTCTGAGTTATAAGCAAATTAATTAGCACATTTGTACTTGTTATGCCAAGATCACAAGAAAAGTTTCCTGGGAATTCTAAATGCATCGGTTTGATTCTTTCTCCTTTACCGCAAAGCACCGTTTGCTGCCACTGACCTTTGAATTTTTGCGTATGGGCACGCACAGACCCTTAGTTCTGCACCCAAATCAGTAATTTTCTATTTGGTATTGTATTTCTGAAATCCAGACTGCTTAAATTCTGTCTCAGTTATCTTCTCAAAAACAACACCTTAAGAACACCTGATCTATCAGTGGTAACGGAACAGCATCTCATATTCTGCTTCACATCAACATTGTTATTTATTAACTCTTATTGCTAAAAAATATTCTGATTCTGAAGACTTACATTTTCTTGAGAGCAGAGCACAGAGCTCACGACGTCTGGTTCACTTTCCTCCTCTCTTGATTTTTTCAGAGCTCCAGCTTTTGTAACACAAAATCTACCCTTCTTACATTTCAGTTCAATGTAAGCAAATTTTAACTAGTCGTTTCCTGGTCTATTGTATCTTCTACAAAAGCAATTCTATAATATCCTCATTAATAACCAAGAGCACAGCTAAAATAGAAAGTTTCTCACAGATTCAGCGATTGCTTTGTGAAGAAATGTGTCACCTATCCCACTCCAGAATATCTAGACATGGCAAAATTTATCCTTCGAATCTACGTTTAGGAAATCAGAGTTTTCCATAAAGGACACAAAACCCAGCAGTATAAGGCAATATTTGATCTGTCACCCCGTCACATTACAACGCACTAAGAATACAAAAGGATGAATGCTATTAAAACATCACGTCTCTGAAAAGAAAACGATCAGAAATACAGAAGGAAATGTCCCAGAATACTGTTGTAGGAACAATGACTTTTTAACCGTNAGAGCAGAGCACAGAGCTCACGACGTCTGGTTCACTTTCCTCCACTCTTGATTTTTTCAGAGCTCCAGCTTTTGTAACACAAAATCTACCCTTCTTACATTTCAGTTCAATGTAAGCAAATTTTAACTAGTCGTTTCCTGGTCTATTGTATCTTCTACAAAAGCAATTCTATAATATCCTCATTAATAACCAAGAGCACAGCTAAAATAGAAAGTTTCTCACAGATTCAGCGATTGCTTTGTGAAGAAATGTGTCACCTATCCCACTCCAGAATATCTAGACATGGCAAAATTTATCCTTCGAATCTACGTTTAGGAAATCAGAGTTTTCCATAAAGGACACGAAACCCAGCAGTATAAGGCAATATTTTATCTGTCACCTCGTCACATTACAACGCACTAAAAATACAAAAGGATTAATGCTATTAAAGCATCACATCTCTGAAAAGAAAATGATCAGAAATACAGGAGGAAATGTCCCAGAATACTGTTCTAGGAACAATGACTTTTTAACCGTGGCCTATTCTCACCAGGAGTGAGTGTTTCACCAGCTCCGTTAGGCTGTGCCATGGGCTGAGAGTTTGATATCAGCTCTATAAACCCTGCTACCACAAACACAGCCTCCGGTTATGACCACGGGAGTTGTGGTTTTTATTCCCAGAGTGCACAGATGTGTTCACCATACCCAACTACCCAAGGAGGAGCGGGAGACGTAAAAACCCACAGATTTTATCCTAGCCGTGCAAATGATAAACTGTGCCAGGCAACCAATATCTAAAGCACTGGGCATCATTTCTCACCAGATTGACCGTTTTCCCTCTTCTTTCCTGCCCGGTTTCCCTGGCTGGCACAGGCAGTGGGGACGGACACAGAAATCAGGATAATCCCATTGCGTGAGGCCGGGGTAAGGCCTGCAGAGCTCAGCTGAACTGTCGCCATCGCCAAACAGGGCCTTGTCGCTCCTGTGATTGCAGGGAATAAATCTGATAAATTCATATGGTTTCAAATCAAACTGCCCCTAAAATCCACCTTTTTTTTCATTTTCCTGAAGAATTTAAATGTTTTTAGATAAAGAAACAGAAGAAGAATATATAAATAATGACAAGATAGGTAATGAGGTTGAACATCATTGTTGGGAGTGGGGGGGAGGGTCCTATAAAACAGCTCCGTAATTCATGTTATTTTATCCCACATCATTCATGGCATTCAGCTCTATTTTATTAGGAGGGTTCTTAGCTATTTAGAGCAGTTTACTCCTCTTTGGGAAGCCATCCTATTTCTGCCGAGGAAATAAAATTGTTCCACGATCGAAGCTGCTACAGCTCCTCTATAACCTCTCAGAATGCTGCTGAGATGCCCGTTTCCCAGAGATTTTACCTTTGAGCTGTGGTTTTCCTGATGTGAGAAAATCAAGTCTTTCTTTTCAAGCACAGAAACTTTTCATTTCAGACACCTGAATTGTGAAGCAGCTGAGTCTCACTAAGGACAAGCCTAAGTACTCCTCTGTGATCCAAAACAAAAACAGAAATAGGGCTTCTGATTGAGACCTTTAAGGTAAACAGCTATTCCCTGTATCTCAGGGGAATGTAATGAAAAACAGTAATCAGGAATTCTCCTTTAGGAGGATTTTTCTTCAGAAGATTTTTTTACTTTTTTAGGAACAGCGAATTATTCAACATTCCTTTACAACTATGAGATACAACTATTCCTTTACAACAATGAGATATAAGTTTGCATGATGGTTCCATTCCTCTTTAGGTAGGTACTTTTGTTGGAATGTCCCGAAACTTTATCTCTGGAGTCCATCCAGTGACAAACTGAACTTTTCCAGTTGTGGCTCACTGGCTTAAGGGAATACTGATATTAAAAGTTCACAATTTCAAATGTAAATATTGATGTCCCAAGATAGCTGTGAAGATTTGCAAAAGTGGTAGAGACTAATAATTTCTGTGATTGCTGAAAATGTATCGTAAGTCAATAAAATCTACTCTTCTCCAGGCTTACCGGTAGGCAATTGGCTAAAGAAATTCTGATTTTTAAAAGGCTTTAACAGAACCGACCAGACTCTTGCCTTCAACTTCTGCGAAAGAAACTACTGGAAGATTTATGGGGAAAAAAAATACACATCTTTTGGAAAAACAAGCCCTGAATATTAGTACTTAAGGGCAGAGAGCTGCGATTGAAGGTAAGCTTTACCACTTCCCTGCACGTTGTTCTTTAATGAACATGCTGGCCCGCTTCAGATTTGCGTGTTCTGTTTTTGTAGGGTTTTTTTTCTTCTCTTAGTTAATCTCAGGGCACAGGGAAAAATTCCGGCCACACACAAGAAAGCGTCGCAGATTTTTCTACTAAAGAGGTTATGGGCAATAATACAATCGTAACAGGAAAATTTCAGCCAAAGGACTCGCAGCACCCCTTGTCTCCCTCTCCTATGTCTTTCACAGTCGGTTCTATGCTAGAAAGGCCATAGGGGAAATGAGGTCCTGAATAGGGCAAGAAGTTACAGAAGACGGACAATGAATCAAAGCAATCAGAAGAATTTATGACATTAGAGCACGAGCACAAAGGCCTTCTGGTTTTAAACCGGAGTTTCCTATGCTGTAAAGCAGCTGCCTTCACACAAGTGGAGTGTTTCTCTTTAAAGAAAGATAAATCTCTTCTTCTGCCTTTCAAAACTCGAAGTTTTATTAAAGTACAAAGCACATGACCTGCACCAACAGATGAGAAAGCCAATTTGTCTCGTCCCAGGGGAATTCTGGAGAGCTGACTCCGTCTTTAAACCCCCAACACAACTCCGCACACAGCTCTCCCTCTGGAGAGACCAGAGAGGTGAGCACATACGACAAATGGAAATCACTGCTCAACGGGCCACCACAAGGTGCTAAGATACTACGATAATGAGGACTTAGGAGACACGAACAGAATACAATTTGTTCCTGCAAATCACTGACCTGCTATCAAGTAGCACTTGAGAGACTGCAAAAGAGGTAAAGCAAAAAAAAAATAATAATTATAGGGCAATAAACCATACTTTTAAGGCTCAGCCTATAAGGTTCCCACTATGTTGTACTAAGAATCAGACCAAGTCTTCAGAATAAAACTGAATCTTGTAAAAGCGCAGGCAAACAGCAGGCGGATGTCACAATTTCTAGCAGCCTCCAGCATTTCAACCCATTCAGCACCATTCGCAGGCTGTAGATCTGCCCTGCTCTCAGCAGCACAATCCACACACACCCTTTCTGTTGCTATGCTGCGAAACCACAAAAATAAAGGGAACAGAAAGGTACATCGACAGAAAGATTGGAATGTTTAACTGCTCTAGGGCAGGTATATATCTTTTTTACAGTAATACCACTAAACACAGTCTACTCTGCCTTCTGAACTGTAATAAAAAAGAAAAAGGCATTTGTAGTTTCAGATACCCTTAAAAATATTGGCTTTTAAATGCCTCCTGCAATAACACTGCCAAAATACACTGCAAAGCTTTCGAAAGTTTAACTTCTGGCATCAAAGAACTTCTTACGTAAGTCCTTTTGCATCAAGCACCAGGAACCCCTTTGGGGTCTGTTACACTGAGCTCTGAGCTGCTGTCACCACAACCAGCAACGAAAAACACAATGAGTGTCAAATGTGTGAGAGTGACAAAACAACGAGGTATCTCCTACAATGAGAACGGGAGGAAAGCTTTCGTTATATTGTAGGGATCACATTTCTGACACGGTGCACTTGAAGCAAGGCATCGTGTTACGTTTTTCTGCATCAATCAAAGCATGTCACTACATCAGGAATATAGGAACTGACCAGCGATTGGGAAACTGTGTTTGTACCACCCATTTAACCTCGTTATCAAGCACAGCGTCTTACAGAGATACCATCTATTCAACTTCGACTCAAAAGCTACCACTTTAAAAAGCTACAGTTTAATATTAATTCTGGGTAGAATGTCATCCATATAACAATATCTTTTATTTCAGACTAACCTAAAGATTATTATTTTTTTTTAAATAACAACAAAAGTTACAAATAAATACTTGCAAGCTTTCATCTGAACTGAATTTTAAACCCTCTACTTCGGGGTTTGCAATGAGTTTATTCACTTGAAACAAAAGCTTTCATAAGTGAAAATAACTAAACTTGAAGGGCGCGTGGGGCAGCAAATAAAACAGTGTTTGTACTTGGAAGTATTTGAGAGGCTATCTTAAAATCTCTCAGGCTTACCGTAGTTTATGCATCAGAAAACATACAGGATGATTTGGGAAGTTAATCATACAACACTAATAGGGTGAAACTTCTCCCTGCTGCCTCAGACCACATGGAAATCACCGAAACAGAAAGTGGATTTAACTAGTGGAGAGGGTTCTTCTGCCAAGGTTTAAGTCCAAGGTGAATTTTCACTGGTAAATTAAAAAGGTAGATATTAAGTGCAGTAGCGATGATCAACTCTTAGTCTAAAAAAGATCTTAACGATTTCTCAAGCACTCTCAAGCAGAATAATGAATTATTTAAATTTAAAAAAGCAGCAGCAGCAGCCGCCTGAAGCCCATTGAAGCACAGCTCGGAGGCAGGAGGAAAGGCAGACTCGCGTTGCCAACAGCAAGGCTGGGAAGCCCTGGGCTCCTTCTGCTCCTGGAACTGCGCTTTTCCCTGGCAGAGCTGCTCCTCGCATTTCCCCTACTCCGAAATCCAACTGCCAAACGGGAACGTTAAAACCAAAGGGGGGAAGCAGTGGAGAGGACGAGCTCCCTGGAGGGAGGCACCTAAACGTCCTTTTCCCGAGGGGAAGCGCTGTGACACGGTGAATTCCGTGGATGTGAACAGCAAGGTCCTGTAGAAGCAGCCACAGTTAGCCAAGATCTGTCGTTCAAAATTGTTTTAACCAAAATCAGCCATTTTCAAAACCAACCCATCATCAAAATACACAATTCCCAAACCCCAGCTCCCTAGTTTTCTGCCTGCCTTCTTCCTCTCCCTCCAGTTGTTCGGTGGTTTTTCTGTTGGTTGGGGTTTTTTTGTTGGTTGGTTGGGTTTTGGTGCTTGCGTTTTGGTTTGGTTTTTAGGAGAGCGGGATATTATTCCTTGTTTTAACCTTTTTTGGGGTTTTTTTAAACTCTATTTTTGAAACCATCTTCAAGTTCGTGTATTGTGTGGAGGTCTAAAATGAAAAAGAAAAACAAAACCATAACAAATAAACCTACCAACTACACAAAAGCAGCCAAACAAACCCAAAAACCCAACAGGTGTGTTTGTGTTCCTTCCTCAGAAATCTCCTCTATAGAAAAACTGTCAAAGCACCGAAAAAAGTCAATTCCATTATATCGCATCCACCTCAAAAATGGGATGAAACGTAAGAAAAATTGAAAAGTTCCTGTCAAAAAATGTATATTCTAGTATTCCTCTATATTAATATTGATTTAAGTGTCAAAAACATTTCTTTTAAATCCCTATTAATATCTGGGGGGAAGAAACAAACAGAACACAAACCAGAAAAACTCGCGAAGTACAAGACCTCTGAAAACACCTGCCCACATCTGGAATGGCATTTCAGCCTCACCACATCCTTTTCTAACAGCTTCCTCAGCAAACACACAATGCGCCACTCCCGACTATTAAAACGCTAGAGTTAATGCAGTAGATGGTGTATTCACACAGTGGTGTGTGTGGAGAGACTCCTTTATATCACAACCTCCAGGGTTGCTTGTATGTTCTTAGAATCTTAGGACAAATGGTGTTTTAGCTCTGGAAAGCTGAGTTTGTGGCCCACAATACAGGACGAAGGCTCAGAACCACTAGATTCGGTGTTAAGGATCCTCAGGGGTCTCTGTGTTGCTCATTAGAGATGTTACAGACATTTTTGATTTTAAATGGAGAGTTTGCCTTTTCTATGAAAGCTCCTCGAGCGATGCTCGGCCCAGCTATACGAAGCATCTGTAAAACGCTGACTTGACTCTGAGAGCTTCTATAGCGAGTTCACAAGTTCAACAGAACTTGGAGAACAGTCTTGAGTTCTCCAGCTGAGCAAATACTTAATAATTCATACATTCTCTTGGATCCTCTACCTTGAAGGTTCCCTTGAATCAATCCCATTTGAAAAGCTGCGGGTCTTTTTGTCTTGAAATTAACTCATTTTTTCATCTCCTTTTTCTGTCTTTTTTTTTTTTCCCCAGAAATAAAACCCACAAACATGCTCTCTTTCATCTGTTTCCAGTGTGTCAGCAACGGCGTTTTCCCCAAAATAGATATAGAGTTAAATTTGAGAGGGCAAACCTTCAAAAAGTGACCTAAAATGACACAAAACCCCTGGGAAATCTGCAGATTTAACTTCTCTATGAGTTTGCATTTTTGCCTTCTTCTCAGAAGGGGTTAAGACCCCTCCGCTTTTCTTGTAACACAGAATAATTGTACCACGTCATTACTGGAACTTTCATACATGTGCTGTCAACTCTTATAAAAGCCCCTAATGACTAACCATAAGCTGAAGGAATGTTACGTATCCGACCATTTAGCAGCAATAACAATCCATCTGTTGTGCATTATTACTTCCATAAATCGTAAACTTAAGTTTAAATTAGGTGATTAAATAGTGCCGTAATTCACTTAGATGTTAAAGGGATACTATTTTGTCTGTGGTTCCAACTGTTTACCTGGAATTACATTACCTGAAGCTTGGGGCATAACTGTGTGAAAGCCACTTAATGTCTGGAAATGAACACCAGGTTTTGTGTTTAGAAGTCAGAAGAGTAAGAGAGTTTTGGAGATAATAACCTTGAGGAAATGAAGGTAAATCGAGATCATCCCAAGTGATGTCTAAGCATACTTTTGAGTGATAAAGTATAAAAAGATGATGATTGCTTTTCCCATTGTGTTTCTACTAGAGAAGCACGCTGGCCTTTCCCTTACACCCTAATTTTGGGTACATGTTCTAGCCTAAAGTATTAAATAATAAACAACAATTAACTTAAACCTCTCTAAGGCTATCGCCAAGTGAAATCAATGTGTTACCTGTCTTAGCTCATCTAGTGCGCGATGCTTCTTCCTAACTTTAAATATCAATACAAATGCATGCAGCCGAAGCCTACTCCAAAAGCTAAGAAGTCAACAGGAGTCTTCTCATTGACCTCAGCAGGCTGGAGGGTACTTGAGCAACTTGTAGCTGCACGAGAAGGGGGCAGGAATTCACCAGCACTTTGCTCCAAAACGTGACTTTAAAAAAGAATACCAAGAAGCAGCTGAAGGACAGGAACACATAACATTTGGCTGGATTATTGAACTGCAGACTGTACATGGTGTCTACTCACGGCGCAGAAAACCTGTGCTTGCGGAAGAATGAGGAGGTCGGGAAAAAGGAAAGAAGAAGAAGAAGGGGTAAAGTCTGCTGGACTGCAGAGGGTTGGATGGGTGCCTGTTCTTAGCACTTAGTATGATTCTGTGCCTGCTACATAATCTGCTGCTTAATAAATTTACCCTGACAAGGGAAGTATAATCTTTCCTGAGATAGCGTGGTTATTATCTTCCCGAGATGATGAATTTGCTTTCTTCTTTATGGGAGAGGCGAGAACAGAAAGCAAGCCCTAGCTAACCGGTGGCTGCAGCCAGAGCCCCAACCCTTTTGAAGTAAGCATTACAGATTTTTATTATAAGGACCCCACAACGTTGTCTTTGAGCTTCTCTTTACTACTCCCCGGATTTGCAAATTTTATTTGCTGCTAGAAAACAACAGTTCTCATTCTGCCGGCTGCAGGCGATGTCAGAATGTCCCCGTCCCAATGGCTCATCAGCCTCGTGCAGGTCGCTGTCAGCCACACCATGGGCAGAGCAGTGAGGCAAGGCATCCTGAAATGTTCCTATAGCTGTACAACCGCCCCAGAACGACGAGCAGCTGCCTGCAGCACCTGATCAATCCACAGCCCGCCCGCCGCCCAGTTCTCACTGTGCTGTAATAAAACGCTATTGGCAGGTGTAGATACAAGGGGTCAACGAAGCTCTGCCCTCTGAATTGCTTGTCTTTCAATAACCGTGCTGGGAAGGCAGAAGTAACCGGTACTATAGGGCTTTAATGAAATTTAAGAGCAAAACGCCACTAATATGCATAGATCCAGGCTCTGACGAGTCCTGTACAATGAGCTGTTCAGGCCAAGGCAATGACCGGACAGTATATGTTTAGTACCTATGGATTACAGCTGCACTGCAGGAAACGCTGTCACACACCAGCATGGAGCAGGCGCCTGTGATTACACTGCCACACAACGCTTTGAATCACATACATTGTAGTCTCATTAATTGCATATTTTAACTCTACGTGACTGCAATAGTTTGCAATAAAAATAAGCTTCATGAAGCTGAAGTCCACACCAGCGCAACGCAAAAAGAGGCAGGAAACCCCAAGCTGAGAGGCTCATTAATTCTTGAAATTTTTCCATCATAAAAATGGAGGAGATTGTCAGCCTTAAGCTCAGTCCAATAGACAATAATTTAGAGAGAAATGTAGCACCCTGAACTTCAAAACGGAAAATTGTACATGAGATGGACAGCAAGGAGAGTCAGTGAGCCCTAATGCCAGGAAAATCTATTTTCAAGGATGTGGTCTTAGCAATAGGGTACAGAGAAATACCACAAAACTTACCAAAAGTGCAACACTTACCTGTAGAAGTGGCGCTGTTATCTCATGAAATCTCAAAAAAGCCCCAGTTCTACGGAGCTGATTGAAGGCTGGGTACACTTTTTAGAACTTTGCCAAATTAGCCCTATTATCACCCCCTCTGAGCATTGCTGTACCACGTTGCTCAATAAAAAGGATACACCAGCCCCAGTTCTGGATTCTCTGTCCGCACAAACCTCCCTGTGTGTTCCTGACTGATACGGTGCCATCAGCAACTACGTCTAGTGGCCAAAAAAATGTTCTAAACCATAAAGAGAACATCCGTGCCAAAAATATTTGGGGTAATTTGATAGGAAAAATGATAAATAGGTATTTGAAGAATAATATAAACTCCTCATCAGAAGTCACAGCTGGGAACCTTCTCTCCTGCATGGGACTGTTCCAGGAATCAAGAGTGATAAAAAGGAGACAGAAGATGGAATTTATTATAGATCTGAACTGTATAAATATATATTGTATAAAAAAATAACACCAAGCTACTCATTTGCTTACACTGCAAATAGATGCATCTTCTGCTCCCTGTGTATATAACGTAGATGATTAGAGCCAAATAGAGGGCGAATTCTTTCTTATCCAGAACGTCGGTTCAAACGTAAGCACTGATGTTCTCAGCAGCACGGCCCAGCGCAGCCGCTGCCACTGGAGATGTGCAGAACCTTTAGTGCCTGCGCTTGCCAGAAACACCACAGTTTTAGCAGAGGTTCCTGAGAACCTGCCGAGCTTTCCACCAGTGTTCTCACAAGATGAAGAACCTTTGTTCTTTGCAGAACCTTGTTCTGCAGGCTGCAGAACCTTTTTTGATTTCTATTACTGATAACGTACGGATAAATTTCCGCCAAGACAGTAAACACAGAGCCAGGTGATTCGCTGAAAAAAAATCAATGCAATTATGGCACAGAGAATCTGCCTCTCAGTCTTGCCACAATCTGCCAAGTACGTAAGTCAAGACACGCACCCGATTTCCTCACCCCAGGTTAAAACTTTTGGCTCTAAGTAGCTTTTTATTTCACCGTAGATTAAGGGAGAAGAGCCACTTCCAGTTTTGAAAGTGAATGACTTTTTCCTTTTAAAAAATCCCAAATTTATTCTTGAGACAATATGGAAAAGATCAAGGAAAAACTCCTACAAGCAAGTTTCCTACTTACCATTTGTGCCCTAAAGATAAGGAAAGCACAGACATATCTCTTTTCCATAGTTCTATCCCACATATCTATGCTTACAAAGCTAAGAGAGAAAAACGCAGCTGTGTGGATTATGCTTTTCAGGGTAGCAAATCCGCAGTCTCGAGTTCTCACAGCTGCTTTACATTTGCTTTTCCTCTGCAAACAGTAATTTGGAGACAAACTGGTAAAAAGGTAATAGTCACTATAAATAATATCCTCTTAAAATACGCTCATAGAAAAAATGAGTAGTTATTTTTACTCAAAACCTTCTTAATATAACACAAATTTTCAAGATAATAAAGAAAAACTTGTACAAACGTGATAAATCCCTACCTACAGCAGCATTAATCAATACAAGAGATAAACAGGCACATTACCAGAAAAAAAAAATAGATGTTATAGTATAAATTGACTTCATGTACCTCAGCATTAATACACATATATAGAAATACAAACTGTTGTAAGCCTTACATCATCTGCAGTTTGTTTTTCTGGAAAAGTCTGAAGAAAAAAATAAAAGCTTCTTGCTAATACCATCTGTAGCCTAAAAGAACTGGAGAATTTACACTATACCCATGTGTATAGTCCAGCACTGGAGACTATAAAATTCAGACAAAGATATCGTACAAAGTTCTTTTTGCAATATTACATGCATCTGAACCACAATCCTATTTTTGAAACCGCAGTTCTGATTTTCCTCCCATTCTGTCTCTTCCTCTGTAAGCCCAGGCAGTCAGAAGCTGCAGAAGCAGCAAAGCTGCCCTTGGCTTCGGCTGCTTTTTTTTATTACATTACATCCCATTCCTCTCTAACAAAAAGCCACTGGGACAGGACCATCTCTTGACAGAGCTGCCTCCTGCTGAGCTTGCTTGCTGCTTTGTTTTCCTGCCTGTCCTGGAACCCAAACGACCCTCATCACCAGTGCAGCATCAGAGCATGTACCGTGATCCAAAAATCATGGTTCCCGTCCTCTTCATACTAAGATTATCTCATCTCTGCACTTGGTCTTCCATCTCACTTCTCAACTCAAAGTTAGCTTTGGTAAAGTTAATGAACACCTGGAAAGGAGTCTCAGTATTTCAGTTTGACTTTTGGCCTTTGAAACCCCTCAGAAGAATGCCATGTCACACCATGAGAAAAAATCACACTGCAACAATAGTGAAATATTTTAACCGTGGAATACAGAACACTACTCATTTAAACAAGTAAATACGTATAGGAGCATGACTTAATGAGAAAAAAAATATCTCAGTATAGAAAAACAACACAAGTGTGGTTTCCCTACACTTAAAGACAGTCTGCTGCCCCTCAAAAAGAGGAGGGGTGGGGATCTGGTGTTGTTTGGGGATTTTTTACATTTTTAGAGAGATGCAGAAGGTATTTACAAACTTAATTTAAACCTGAGTTGGTATGAGTTGAAAATACACTGTGCTCAACTCACCATTCATACCTAAGTCATTTCTGTAATAATAAAAAAAATAACTTCAAGTATATGAAAAACCTGAATTAGAGAAGCAATAAACCAGATTTCACAAAAGTACAAATGGTTTCCATCTTTACACAGCTGACAGCCAGCAGAGCCTATTTGAAATGACTTATTTAAAGAAAAATATAAAAATTAGGCCCAAGGCACTGGATGGATAAGCATCATTTATTCCTAACGCTTCCACGGCCCAGCAAAAGTACCTACAGCAATATTAGCTAGTCCTGAGTTTCTTTACCATCAAATACTTGCCAACACTTGCTGTCCTGAGCCTTCCGTATGTAAAGTACATCAGTATAGCTACTACAGCCACGTGGTACCGATCATACGCATAGGCAATACATCTTTATTCATTCAGACTCAAAACACCAGCTGACGTGCTCCTGAGCTCTGAAAATACCACAGTAGCTACTGCCTGTTCCTCAGCCCTCACAGATTAATTGAATTATTTCTCTGAGGAGACAGAACTGCTTCATTCTGGACGTGAAATAGTAAACAGCCTTTTCCAAAGTCATCTACATAATACGCTAATAAGTAAAAATATTTATTCTGACTTCCTGAATCAATGAGAATGATAAAAGCTATTACTTCTGAAAAAAGTTATCGCTCTTTCATAATGGGTGTTGTTACCAAATAATTTGTTTGGCAAACCATCTGATACGATTTAAAGGAGAATAAATTTAGTTTTTAGGACAAATACAGATTATTTCCTATTCTTATGTTAAGCTTGTTCATTCTGGCTTTCCATTTATACTGCATACACCTCTTGAGAACATTCACTTCTCTGTCAAACACTGTCCTCTCTTCATCTCTGTTCCGTGGGCTCTACCTTGCTGCTGCTTATCATAGTCGCAGTTCAATAAATTTTTGATGCACTCCAACTGAAACCTTAAGCTCATGAGAAACAGGGACTCCCCGTTAGAAATAATCATCTTCCCGGAGAAAAAAGCCTTGCGCACTGACATTTCAGAACACGTGTTCAACTGTATTTATCTACTTTCAAATGTTACTGGGTTCAATTTCAACTAGATCATTCACTTTGACTGACAAACGTTAACCCCCAGTACCAAGCCACCTAAACAAAAGAGCAGCAATGTCACTCGGTGTCTCCAGGTCACTGTGGGAGCGGCTGGACCCCTCCGGCAGGCTGTGACAGTGACAATCCGTCACCCCGGGTACCGCCGGCCCTCCCTTCACCTCCTCAGCCCCGCGCTGCCGGCAATTTGAGCGCCAGCACAGAGAACCCCGCGGGGGCTGCCTGAGCGCTCACTGCTTTTCCACAGTGAATTGCCGCGTAAAACAGCAAATCATGTGTTTCATCCTTCTAATTTCTACTACAGGCTTCAGGTTTTCACAAATTTGACTTATCAGCAGCGGTTCCCTCATCTGATCACAGTAGCTCTCCCCTGGGTATTTAAACGCCAGCAGAAAGGTGGAAAATGCCCACGTTGGATGGATGTTTCTGCCACACACAGTCCTGCAGCCCTGGACTGTTACACTGGGCCTGGCCCAGCTCCAGACCCAGCCCAGCCAGGCCCAGCTCCAGGCCCAGCCCAGCCCAGCCCCGCCAGGCCCAGCTCCAGCTCCAGGCCCAGCCCAGCCCAGCCAGGCCCAGCTCCAGGCCCAGGCCCAGGCCCAGCCCTTCTGTGAGGGCACCCAACCCACAGCTGGCTCAGGCCTGGCCCGGGCTCTGGCACCTTCAATAAGGGATATTCTCCTTTCTGCTCCTCAACTTTCTACCACTGAGTGCTTCCACATTACAATGTGAATTCATGTGTGTTTAAAAACTGAAATGTTTGACTTCAGAAACATCTTAGTTAACGAAACGTAAGATGGCTAGTGCACATTCACTCTGAAAGAAATGTACTGACCTAGGCATAAGGAGAAAATCAGGAATAACCAATCTTGGATGCAGTTAAAGGGTTCATAAGGCCTACAGATAGATGTTACTTGAAGCTTTTTACTCCCTTCCACAGCAATTATAACCATTTAGGAGCCTGATTATAATTTTCTTCTAGAGGCTCATTTTATAACTAGGCCCAAATTTGATTCATATCCTCCACCAGGAGACTAGAAATCAGCCATCATTATCATCTCACTTCCATTTAGAGATAAAGAAAAAAGTCATCAATAATATTCTTTACGAATCGCCAAATCATGGCCTTCATTAGAGCCCACTTGCTGTTCCCACAAAGGCATTTAAACCCACACAAAAAAATGCCCTTGCTGTGCCTGGCATTCAAAAACTTCATCATCAGTGAGCTTTGGGCTTATTTTAATCCTTATTTCTCTGCCCCTCACATCTGCCAATAGAAGTTTCAAGAAAATTTTTACAGAAACTTTCTAAAAAGTTGTATTCTATAGATAAATGAATAAGAAAAGCAAACCTAAAAATAAGGGTAGCATACTATGACTAGTTGGTTTTGTTCTGCTGTACTCAGAACTTAATATTCCTAAGCATAAACCCATGGCTCTGTATGATACCATATATGTATTTCAGGATAGGAGTGTTAACATTTGGGGAAGAAAAAACAGCAGGGGGGGTTGGAACTAGATCATCTTTAAGGTCTCTTCCAACCCAAACCATTCTATGATTCTGTAATACACAATCATCCGGGTTTCAGAATGGGAAACTCTGTGTTTTAATGATCAGATGGATTGGTAAAAGATAGAGGAATGAGAAATGTAGTTTTCAACTCGTTTTCACATCAGTAAAATCAGTAAAATATCATCAGGATCCTACAGATATTTGGCATCTTACAGGACATAAGCAAAGGCATGAAATGGTCAGAAAAAGACGCATACCTAATCCACAGAACAAATATAAACAAACACGACTGGCTTTTTGATGTAGACCGAATGGAAAGCAAAAGCTTATTTAAGGTTAAACCAGAGGTGTCATCCAACATTTAGAGGCCTGTAAAACACACAGCCTCTCCCTCTCCCGGCTCATTTTCCTGGATCCTGCCTTCTTACAAAAAGCTCTCCGAGGACACATTTCTTTCTCCCAATTCCCTTTACTTTTTCCCAGTCACTCTACTCTCCAAAACACAAACTGAACTGCTTGACACTTCCATTTCTAGCACTCTCTGATGGATATCTTTCTGTATATATTCCTACCGACTTAGGCGACTTTAGGTTTTTTACTATATCACTGTTGTAGCTGCGTTCAAAGAGCACATCCAGCCCACCTGTATGGGCTCCAAGGAAGCTCCCTGGAGACCACAGACCTGCAGCAGGACTGATGGGCACCCTGGCACATCACTCGTGGGTACCACTGGAATCCATGCAAGGGGCACTGGAGACCAGCAGCGAGGGACAGAGCTCTGTCTTCTCCATGGCCCCACCATTTGCCTCCCAGGCCCTTGAGTGCTCTGCCACCTTTGGCATTTTGACATTGAACTTGTACTCATACAACAAAAAAAAACAAAAATAACCCCCCAAAAAACCTACCAAAAAACTATTACAAGCCTTCCATGTACTTAAAAAAAAAAAGAGGATGCCTGACATGAGCCCAACTGAACTGGATGCCAAAACAGCTGAATTTTCAAAGAGAATTGTATGCGTTCTACCCGTTTCAGCTCCCACCTTCCCACTTGGCCGGCCCCAGCCAGATCCCGACCATCCCAGGGTCCAGCGCTGTCCCATTGGAAAAGCATTCGGTTTGTGGTACAGCTTTCCAAACAGAGCCAGACATCCTTAATGCCTGTGCTGCACTTAGATGGAGTAATCTGTATCACTTTCGGATCCAAACTTCGCCATGGAGATTAAGATGTAGAACTCCTTTTGCCCCAGAGATCTCAGGTCAGTTTAGCGGTTGGCGCCAATTTTATGCTGGAGTAATGGAACACGGAAGGGCCAAGACTACACAAGGAAATCCTGCTCCCAAAGTCAAAGCTCTAACTGAGAGAACAAGTAAACAAGCACGTGAGCAAACGTGTGTTTGCTTTGCAATTATTATTCTTCCATTTTGTTTTTCTGCTATAAAAAAATACGTCATTTACAAAAAGAAAAAAAAAATGTTTTCTTCAATACTTTAACCTTCAAATATGGTCTTAGAACTGAAAGGCATCACCAGCAGCACGAAAACAAGCCCTTACTTGTCCTGTTAATACAAGCTTGAATGTGCTTGCTGTCCCCTCCACAGCTCCATGGGCCCTTACCTGTGCAGCCCCCAGAACGCATGGCAAGGAGCCCCTTGGCTCCCTAATGGCTGCACACTGCTGCGAGTTGGAAATGCCATTAAAAGAAATGTTTTCCCCTCTACACCTAAAAAAATGCACTTCTCTCTCGTCTGCCTCAGCGTTTTCAAAGCAAAGAAAAATGAGCTTGAAATTGCCCATTTCGATCTATGATTATAAAATAGTGTATCTAAGGCTACGTCTACATGACATTATAACCAGTTTAATTGATTTCATGGAGAATTAGTCCATACTCCAGAGGATGTTGGAGAGGATTAGACAAGAAAAAAAAAACAACGCCACGAACAACCCTTTGGTCTTCACAGCATCTACTCTCAACCAGTCTAAATCAGTGATCTCTATTAATATTTGAACCCCTCCTGTCAAGAGCAAGGGATTCTTTCACATATCGGCAAAGATTTCTGGAGCACCCCCGGGCAGCCGACACTGGAAATTGGAAGTGGATTGAATGCCTCCTAAGAAGAAGTTATGACAAAACTCAATAACTGGATAGAACAAGAATATTATTCAAGGTTTGAGTGCCATTGCGTTCCAGTTTGAGAACGCCTAGGGACTAATCCAACTCCATCTGTTGTAATGTGCTACGAAACACTCAAATTTTATGCTATGTAACTTTGACTTTGCTCTATCCCACTAATATCTATTCTATCCCATTAATATCAACTTTAATAAGCATAATGACTGCAGAGATCTTCCAAAGGCTTCTCAAGTTTGGAGTTACAAATCGTTCCCATTTGTTCAAAACAGACAGCACTTGCAAGTCTTTCTGGCCACAATGTAAATGATGATTTTGACAGACATGGATAGAACGACACTTAAAAAGACATTTCTTGTCAAAACACGAACATTTCTTCAATGTCTTGATTTGCTGGTGGTAAGTTATGTTCATTGATAATGCAATTGTATACTAGTATTTAGCATTAGCATTGCTAATGGTTCACCATTAATTTGAAATTAATTCCTGTTATCTTGTTGTCACAAGAACTTTCTGGCATTTTATTTTTCCTAGACAAACCGCTAAAAGCGGTTTATTCAAATGGAAGACAGCAACGTACCATGAGATCCGTGCTTCTCATTAATCTGGCTGACAGTTTTGCATTTTGAATAGCAGACGTTAGGAACGGAAGCAAGCTGGAATTACTCAGTAATTCCGTGGGTAGGAAGTAAAGCATGTATACAACAGTCACACAAGAAGGTAGAGATGATGCCATCAACGACACGTTCTCTAAAATAGATATCACAGAAAGACATGCAGAGGATACGACAGAAACATTCTATGTTCCCTACAAACACATCATACTGGTCTCGACATTTTAAATCTTTTTATATAAAGACTAGTGGCTTGGGTTGGTTTGTTTGGTGGTGGGTTGGTTTGTTTTTAAATTACGGTTCAATATAAAAATCAGAGAATCACAGAATGGTTGGGGTTGGAAGGGACCTCTGGGGATCATCCAGTGCAACCCCTGCCAGGGCAGATCGCACAACACAGGATCACAGTACAGAATCATGGAATCATAGAACAACTATGGAAGTATGGAAGGTATTACAGAAGTATAGAAATCATGTCTTTTTATATGAATTCTCAGTATTTTCTAAATCCAATGTTGACAATTTAACGTAGAATTTGACAAAAGCTATCTGCACTGAAAACTACTTTGCTTTGAAAACCGCAATCTGCTCACACCAACAAACTGAGGATTCTGATTTGCGCGGAATTTTGTACTTAATATTATCATATCATTTCAGAAATAAGGTTCACTCTCGTGAGTACTTAAGACCATGCCCAGCCCAGGAAAGGCAACCGGACACCAACATCGCTATATTGCCAGGAGAGCCGCTTTAAAACCGCATGCCGCAAATGCACACCCTGTGTACTCAACGCTAGCAAATCCCTGAGTGTCCACCCAGCGTTAGTGCAAAATCGCCACGGCGATGTAAACCTGTAGCATCGCTTCCAGAGCGTTCACTTCTCTGCGTCGAAATACAGCATTAACAACTGTTTTGCAAATTTATGCCAGGCTGTTGAAGTGTTTGCTGACCCCGTGCTCTGCGTTTCATATCTAAGTGTGTCTCGGAGACTATTCGTGCAGAGCATCGAACGCAAACCGGTTATAATGATAGATCAGTGCTCTTCCTTAAAATCCTGATCTAAACCAGAATTATGGGCAAGCTGTACAGACTAATCTCAGTACGGTTTTTCTGGCTCTCGGTGTTACCTACTATTAATGGATTTTTATGTTAGTACCTCATGACATTTTTATGGAAAATAATAACATCACGCAATTACCTGTGTAACTGTGATTTAGGAAGCACAAATATTTCTGCAATGTTCATGTTCAAACATTTTGTGAATTCTGAAATTGCTCCAGAGAGAATCAGACTGTAAAAAAACCCCAATCGTTGTTCCTCTCTCTGTTGTTCTAAAGTAATAGACTGATTCTCTTGTAGAAAATATTTGTAGTCCTACCATATATATTATTACAGGAAGAGAAACTGATAAATGCTTAAATCATTGACGAGAAAATAGAAGGGAAATTAAGCAAAATAACTTCTCATACCCTCTATAAAGGGCTGATCAAAACCCTGTAGCAATACCGGGCAGCAGGAATGAACTGTATTCCCATAGATACATTTTTCTTTGTGCAGTGTCTACTGAAGATGTTCATGGATTATTTTTGCACAGAAAATTCAAAGAGAACTCAGATGGTTTTTACTAAATAAAACAAGTTTAGAGTAACACGGTAATAAGAATGCGTGCTGAACTGACTTACCGGTGACATTAGGATGGAAATGTAACCTGGTTCTACAAGAACATTCTTGAACTTGCAGCACAATAAGAATAGACTGAGGAAGCATACGAAAAATGTTATAGGTGGAGGGAAATTTATATAAAAAGGAATCAATAAAAAATGTAGAGGAAAAAATGTTTCCTTGCTTTGATAGCAGTTAAAAATATAACAATACTTCTAAACTCAACCCATACAAACACGAGGGCGGGGAAAGATGTCTATTTACACAACAAAAGGAAAGGTCATTTACTGGGGTAAAAAGAAAATACCCTGCAAAATATAGATGTGAGGAGACAGTCTTTAAAGAAAAAGAAAAAAGTTTACCAAATATAACCTTTATCATGTAAGACGTAAACGAACACTATAAAATCAATACACCGGTCTTGAGTACGAACCAACTGCAACAGGATGTTGGTCCACACATTGCCTAAGGAAACAGTTACACTAAAGGAGACAACATTTTGATTTTTCTTTTCGCTAACTTTGTGCATATAACAGCACATTGCATACACTGCATGCTTTTCCCATGTAATCTGTTCATTTTCACTGTTTATATTATTTAAACTATTTTTTTTCCCCCAGCTTCTTATTTCTGGCACATAGCAGGTAAAGAAGCCAGTCCCTGCTGCACACGCCTTCACCACCCCTCCATGCACACTTTCCCTTTGGAGAGCTCTTCCTCTCGGCTCCACGCGGAGCCCCAGAACCCGAGGACGCCCCGGGCTGTGCGACGTTCACCCCCGGGAACAGCCCAGCTCAGCTCTTCCGGCCCTGGAGCGGCACCGTCTCTGCTGCACGGTGGCTCCGGGGCTGGCTGGGGGCTCAGGGGACGCTGCAGCACGGGTCACCCGTCCGAGCGGTGACAAACGCTTCGGCCACAAGCTCCCAGCCAAAAGGCTGGATAAAGCCGCCGAGGCCTCAGCCAACCTCCTGCAAGAGACGCTCCACAAGGGGAAACACGAGATGTCCTGCCCCACCACAGGTGCGTTCTGCTCCCTCCTCACACATTACAATTACCCAGTGCACTGCACCCCGGCACCCCCTGCACGGCAGGTACCGGACAAGAAGCCCAGGACCCGAGCTCCCGTTTGCCTTTACCCAGTTTCCACCATTCCCTTTGTGCACGGGAAGCGCCAGCATCCCATTAACCTTCCCCATTCCCACCCCGCAGCGAGCCCTGATCCTGAGGAGATGGGGTGAGCAGAGCCCGCCGCGTGCTGTCATTGCTGTCCCCACAACAGAGCATGCAATCCCCGCAAGGATCCACGTCCCGCGATCCAATGAACGGATGTGCTCCTCCAGTCGTTTCTTTAGGAATTACCAATGTAAAGTCTGTTTTTCTGTAATTGAAATTCTACAGGGTACAGTCAAATATTAAAATATATAATTTGTTATGGCATTTTCCATCTTAATTTCATCACTTTCCTTCAATACAGTGTTTTCACGGTCACATTTTTAAGTCGTTTTATTGGTCTGAAAGTTGCAGGGAAACTTGTAAGCATTCAGAGAAGTGTGCTATAAACAGAGGATAAAACCGGAGCAGAGGACATAGCAGGGCAGTTACTAAAAGAAACAGAAACATAACTTTTTACTTCTCCAGAGGTAAAAAATAGTCCAAAGTAGTAAAACGACAAAATATTCCCCACTATTCCCCTACTTTATGTAGTCGGTGAATTGTAAAGAACAAGTTAACAATCCTAATTAGCATTCCTGCCCTCCAACAAGAATTCCTGAGGGAACACTAAAAAGAAGCACAATATCTTAGGGAAAAACTGAAAAGGAAATCCTGAAGGACCCATTGGTTTATTTATTTCCTAGCCAGAAAGCACTGCAGATATCATCTCTATTATTCACACAAACACTTCTCCTGAGCAAATAGTTGAGCTAGGTAGTAAAAATCTTAGCATAAAGTTACTCCAAATGGGACTGAAAAGGATAACATCCCCAAAAAAGAACGCAGATACGACTGCTAATCAGTCTCTTAGTGGTAAAACGAAATTTAATAAATTAACTGTATTAAGGTATTAACCTGAAATCGCAGGTAGAAATTGATGCGAGTTCTCAACAAGCAGAATATGAGCGAACCTCAAAGACCTGCTTGTGGTGCCGACCGCCGGGTGCAGCCTGGTGTCCCACTGGCCTTCCCGTGGGGCAGAGGGGAAGGCGCCGCCTTTCCAAGGGCAAAGATGCTGGTTCTGTGGGGCCCTGAGCCAGCGCTGCTGCCCTGCTGAGCCGAGCTGAGCTGAGCTGAGCTGAGCTGAGCTGAGCCGAGCTGAGCTGGGCCAAGCTGAGCTGAGGCGGGCTGAGCTGAGCCAAGCCGAGCCGAGCCGAGCCGAGCTGAGCTGAGCCCGGCAGCAGCCGAGCGGCCACGCAGCCACTCACTCACTTCTGCAGCGCATGGGGAAGAGAATCGGGAGAGCAAAAGCAAGAAAAACTGCGCATCAGGAAAAGGTTTAAAAAAGCGAAGGAAAAAGACCAAAACCAAGTAATGCAAAGGCAATTCCTCACCACGTCCCATGCGGGCAGAGTGAGGGCCACCTTGGAAAGGCCAAACCCTCTTATGTGCATTGCCGAGCACGATGTTACGTGGCACTCAATATCATTCTGGTCAATTCAGGTCAGCCGTCCCGTGTGTGTCCCCTCCCAACGTTTTCCCACTCCGCAGGATGGTCACGGGGGTACAGAACGAGCAGCAGAAAGGCCCAGCACCGTGCAGGCACCATTCAGCAACAGCTAAACCACTGGAGCGAGACTGACATGCTTTGTGTCACCAACGTAAAGCCCAGCGCCACATCAGCTACTGGGAAGAAAGGTAATTCCATCACCAGCAGCCCCAGTTCAGTGGGATCCCGCACTGGTCCAGCCCCACACGCGGGGAAGAGATTGATCTTAGGGAGAGTCGACAACCCAGTTTAGGAATGAGTAATGTTGTGCTTGTAAAAAGAAAAGAGCATCCTGAAGGTTACGTTTTCTGCTGTTTCAGCAGTTGTAGGTCAGCTGAAAAGATTGCTAAGAGCAGCTGAAACCAGATAGCGCTGCTAGATTTTTGTGCAAAGTCCCTGTGACTAAGGGCTGTAACTTTGAGACACTAAGTATTTAATGGACTCTGTTTATCTTGCCTGCAAAATAGTTTGAGGACATCTTTTAAGTTCCACTTTATCACAGATATTCTTGACTTTCAAAAATAGAAGCATATATATTTGATAGACAGTCTTTTTATTTTCAGTCTTATATCTCTTTGTATCAAATCCTGGCAACTGTGGCAAAGGCTTAGCTAAAGAATATTATCTGCTACTCAGAAAGAAAACCTTTCCCCACTTTCAGTTGTAAATGACTTTCATAATTGCAACCGAGTCTCTCATTTTTCCTCTAACTTGCCCCGCTCTGTGAAAATCAATATCTCATTATCCGAGCCATAAGGTGCAGCAATTCTGGATCAGAATGCACAGCAAGTCTGTCCTCCCCACTCGTCTGGAACGATATGGACACAGTGAACCTTGATTCAGTGGGAGTTTTGCCCATCGACTTAATGTAAAGTTATTTAATAGCACTGCATGTTTCATTCGGGGTAGGCATACATTTAAATAACCCGAACCATCTATAAGGAAAGTATCCTATTCCGCTAGCTCATGCCAAAGTTATGGGGACTTTTTGCTTCTTTCCAATAACTGCTGGAGTAAGTTATTGCACGGACGATTTCAAAGCAAACATTGCCCTAAGCTACAACTTCATCATCTGAAATAAGACGTTACTTGGACGCTGTTTTAAGAACACGAACCGACGGCAGATGTACTGCGTCTTTTGCTCCTTTCCAAGCCATTCCAACGCCGAGCCCGTCTCCTCAGAGGCAAGCAGAAGGTTTGGCAATGGAAGCCAGCACTTCACACACTGTTTGCTTGACCTCTTCCCTTCAGAACACGGAGCACAGAGCAATCAGTCGAGGCCGGGTAAGGGCAGGCAGCCCCGCTGTGCCCTTCCCGTCACCTCCCAGCCACAGCACGGCCGCGTTCAGTGCACGATTCACTCTGCTTAGAAGGGACCTGCATTCCCCAACACCACGCCACTCGCTTGAACAGCTCATTTATTTCTACTGCTTGAACCCCTTTTTATTTCGGACAGTTGGCGTGAGCTTCTCCCACACGCTTGGATACTTCAAGTCATCTTGATTCCTTTTGAAGTCCCCGAACAGAAACCTCGTGTTCACCCAAGTTGTTTTAGGCACCGTCAGGATGGGATGAAAGGCCGCCTGCCCATTAACCACAAAGGGAATCAACAAGCCTAGCTTACGCATAGATACCTACACTTAAGACAGAAGTCTCACCCAAATCTCATTTCCCTAAGGAAGGAGTGGAATCCCCAGCAAAAGGCTCATCCTCCGAGGCTCTCAGAGCCCTGACTTGCCCAACACACTTTAGTATTGAAATCCTGAAGCTCTTGGTTGGGCACCTGCTGGGACTGCAACCCCTGCAGACAAACCCACCCGTTCCGCTGCTCAGACTCCAAGTTCAACCAGCAAATAATTTAGTTTTACTATAACAAACATTTATTCTGGGCTTTCGTCAGATAGATTTTCTCCAAAATATTTTTTTAGAGCACCACCAGTTCACAGCGGGCACCTGAAGTGATGGCAAAGGCTTCTGTGCTGAGATCATGTGTAAATAATCAGTATAAATTAATTTCCCTCAGCAGAGGATATTATCCAAACATGTGATACGCACCTGATCACAGTTAAAACTCGATCCGCTTAGATTTATCTATTTACCCACGTGTCTGTACAGTCCTTACGAATGTTTTTAGAAGAGCAAAAATGAGAAGAAACATAAGCTCACGCACGACACGGTTACTCCTGTTTGCTCAGGAAATGCACATTTCTCTTTACCCTGGGATTTCCAAGAGCCTTTTAGCAGACATTGGATCTTCACCCAGCACACAACACAGAACCACACACATATATGAACAATCAGCATATCTAAACAATCCTGCAGACCACATTTTTCTAGCGAAGGAGACACCCAGGAGGAGTTAGGCTGCTAAAGTGCTTCTGAATATCACTTTTTTTTCTTTTTTCCAAGAACCACATCAGTTTTCTGCTGTTCAGGAATTTTGCTACCGAGGCGCTGTGCACAATAGCCAATAACACAAACCACGGTTTGATCATCGTGTGCATACAGAAAGAAAGGAGAAGAAAAAGAAAATATTCCTAATATTCCTGCCCTGGGGAAGCCTGCACTGCAAATATAGGGCACTAAAGACAGGAGCTAAATACAACAGACGGAACGGGCAACACAGAAAACCAGTGCTGAAAAAAAACCAAGAAGTGGGAATATTGTCTCCATTGAAGAAGAAGAAAATAAAAGAAGTAGTAGTGAGTAATTTCACAGAATCACAGGATGGTCAGGGTTGGAAGGGTCCTCTGGAGACCACCCCGTCCAACACACCCGCTAAAGCAAGACTTCCAAGACTTTCCTTATTGAGAATACGATAACAAATTTCAAATACCCATCAAAACTCCACGAGGGCTTTGACCCATTATGACCATTTTCAGCAAGACGACAGAATCATCACTAAGTGGGGAGAGAGAACAAACAACTCAGTGTGCCATATCGACTCATTTTACCCTTAAAACCCCCACGCAGCTCGGCTGTATCCATGACACGTGTGCTCCTGACACTTGAGGACTTCTGGACAATTAACTTGAACTTGACAGTACTTCAATATTGGTCTTCACCTGCGTGTCAGCAAAACTGTCGTCTAGCGGGTACTTCCTTGGAGTGTGGAAAAGGGTATGCAGAAAGCAACCCAAAAGAGCTTGCGTATTTCTGGGTTGTCGAACTACCACCCTTCTAGGATTCAAAAGGATATTAAAAGAGAGACGTAAGCAACATTTTTATGAAAGGGTAAGGTGAAAAACCAGGAGTACATTTTGTGCTGCCTCTCCTGTTATCTCCCTGGTTCACGGAGACGTCTCTGGACAGGACCCCGAGGTGCAGAACGGTGACTCTTGGCATGTTCGCTCCACCTCGGGAATTAACGACGGGCAAGCGAGAAGGAAAATGGAGTTATCACAAGGTACGTGCTCTAAATAGCTCTAGAAGATTAAAATAGTATCTGAAAATACCAAAAAAATGTTCTACTTCGACAAAATCCATAACACGAAGCTTCTTCAAGTCAAAAGGTGGCATTAAAGGGCATTAAAGCACTCGTGTGATTAATTAATTAATGTGATTAAGCAGGTATTAGTAGTTCACAGAGCAGTGACAGCATTTGTAAAGTCAGGTTCAACTGACCACCACACAAACCAAAACGAGGGGCTTTGATAGCTCATTCTTTTATTCCTCAAAAGTTTACAACAGAAATAATAATTAGTATCTATAATTTATGGGACATTTCTGAGAAATCTGACCATATCTGAGTTTGAGGGGGGGTGGTTTGGTTTGTTTTGGGGTTTGTTTGTTTTAAACTTTCTGGAGTTTATATCAAATGCTTGTTCTCCTAAACCTCAGAAACTGCAAAAAGACAAGGGAAGTTTAATTAAAAGCACAGCAGCTTCAGGTCTGCTGAAAAGCTTTCTCATTTTCTTTATAGATAATGATTTGCTGCTGCTGGATTACTTCCCCTGGCTGCACCAGGCAGAAAGCTTAGACCAAGCAGAAGGCTGGTTTGAGTTAATCTACAAACAGAAATCAGCGCCCTGATGGACCACACGACTGCTGCCTGCCCACAAGTGCACGTACAATCTAATTTACAGACTCGTTTCGAATCCTTTCGTTAATTCGTTCTTCAGGAACACTTCTGGAAAAGAAGAGCAACTGGAATAGAAGGTAGGAGTAAATTCATTAGTTGACCACAGAGAAAAGAAACGGAGCCCAAAGGAAGATCGATGGATTTCTTTAGAAAGGTGAATATCCTGCAGTTTCCTCTTCCAGGCTCAGACTGAGGTGTCTGCACATTTCAGACCTGGACCAGCTTCCTCCACACCCCAATTTTCAAGTCTGGTGGCCCCGTTCCAGCCTGCGAGGGGTGAGGTGACACGGCACGGCCTGGTCCCCGCTGCTCTGGACCCAGCCACCCTTCACCGCCTGACCCAGCTCAGAGCCAGCCCTCCTCATTAATATTGACAATGTTCTTTAGAACAAGGAAAATCATCTAAATGTGTCCAAATTTAAGCTGCCCTCTGATTTCAGTGTAAAGCTCCTACCTCCAATATAAAGTTTCTTCCTGCACCAACTCGTTCAAAACTCAACCTACCCAGCTGCATCCCTTTTCTCAGGGCTTCCTGTATAGACAAAAAAGAACTAGGATTTAAAAAATCGTACATCCAAATGAACCAGTGACAGCAGTTGGTTAACAGGAATTTTAGAAGAGTAACTGATTTACAAACTAACATATGAGCAAAATGCTTTCACTGCAAGTACATTTTTCTTTCATAATACAAATTGTGTAAACTATCAAGGAAAAATATAGACACCCCTTCTCCTCCGCTCCTCCGTTCTCTGATTTGTGATATCCCTTATGTAAAATACGTCTGGCTGAAAACATTGACTGTAAGGAAGTTATCTGTGTCTACATCAAATGACAGCACCCATACTATGAATTAAGACATAATTAATAATGCCATAACAAATATTTCTCTTTAAGAATCCCCCCACGCTGGTACAACAGAAGTAACACGGGAACACAGGGTGTCTGTGCCGCTGGTTCTGCGTCGGGAGCTGCCCCGCTGCAGGGCGCGAAGCGGTGCCCGTCTGCACATCCACCGCCCCGCAGGCCAAGGGGGAGCAGAAATAGGCCAGAACATTATTTTCTTTTTTAATTGAAAAATTCTTTCCAGGTAGACCTGGATGATATTAAAAAACAAAGAAATTAAGGCTAAAGTATGTTAACAGGGAGATCTCTAGCTATAGCTTACACCACTTGTATCTGCAAGACTTTAGGAAAGAATGTAACTGTTGCCTAAGTATGTAGAGACAGATTAGAGCATCTATAACACATCATGTGGAATATTAAATCCAGATTTCTTTTCCAGAGATTACAGAATATTAATTACTACCCGGCACTACCTACTTTATTAAAAAAAAAAAAAAAAAACAAAAGAAACTTTGTCAGTAATATTATAGGACTTGCTAGTACCAAGAATCACCACAAAACTGAAGCTAATACTGTTGTCAGTGCCGCCCTGTTTCTTCTTGTGCAACCTAAAAAATAATTCCTGGTTTGAACACCTCTGAAGAAAGACAGTTCCAGAGCTTAAATACGGAGGCTTCATTTTCTCTAATAAAGAACGTAAATCACAAAATTATATTGCTTTCTCCTGCACATTTTCAGTTGTCATCGAGATGGAAGTTTGCTGTACGCACTTTTTACCACGACGTTTTTGCAGCACCGCCAGCATCTCTGTTTCCATTTGCCTCATCATTTATTGCTGATCAAATCCCAGCACTGCACACACTGTAAATCTGAAACACAATAGGTCTTCACCAAACCCTCCACTTTGCTCGGCGCTGCTCTACAAGATGTACGAGCAAAAAGGCCAGACGCCAACATTCACACGAAGCAAATTTCAGGCCGTAACTCAGATTCATTCCAACCACTAAACCTGACCCACTGAACAACAACTCAAAGTGAAATTATCTGACAGGGAAAGCATGTCCTCCCAAAACACAAGGTCTCACCACACACTCGCCATTTGTACCTTATTTATTTATACCTGATTTATTTATACCTTGTCGCTGTCTACAACCCCCTGAAAGGAGCTTGGAGCATGGAGGGGGTTGGTCTCTTCTCCCAAGTAGAAGTGACAGGAGCAGAGGAAACGGCCTCAAGTTGCACCAGGGGAGGTTGAGGTTGGATCTGGGAACAATTTCTTCCCCAAAGGGCTGTGGGGCATTGGAACAGGCTGCCCAGGGCAGTGCTGGAGTCCCCATCCCTGGAGGGGTTGGACAGACGGAGATGAGGTTCTCAGGACATGGGGCAGTGCCAGGGGTGGGTTGTGGTTGGACTCCACGATCTTGAGGGTCTCTTCCAACCCAAATGATTCTATGATTCCAGGTATTGAACCCCTGGTTAGTAAATATTTCATGCATGTTAGAGTACACAGTTTCAGAGAATCCACGGCATAATATATCTTCTTTAAAGAAAAAAAACCCAACAGTTTTGAACTTGAAGTTGTGCTGGAAGTTGCCGGAGGAGCGGGAAGGGACAGTCTGCACCTGGCTGTGCCGAGCGGGTGCCGGGCGCCTTCCCCAGGGATGGGCTCAGCAGTCTCTTCATGCAATGTTTACAAGGAAGGTGGAAAAAGAGAGCAGAACACTCTTTCCAGTTCAGCCCCACATCCTCAGTGAGGGCCCTGGAATGTCAGTGTGTCCTGATCCCCCGCCTGAGAATCACCCGCGCTCGTTATTGCTACGAGGACACAAGAGCCGGTGCCGCTTCAGGTAACACAACTGCTGGCTGTGGGATGCACAGTTCATTTGCCTTCACACACTCACTGAGCCATAGACACACGGGTTTGCTCTAAATCAGATGAAAACCTGTTTACTGCCAATAGTCAAAAAACCCCCCTACTTTGCCCTATTCCCTGCACCCACCACACACCTGCCGGCAGGACATACTATTGCTTTTACTTCAACAACCTTTAAATCAAATCTGAATAATTTCAATGCCAGAACTATTTCAGAAATACTTTGCAAAATATTTCAAACAGGACAGCTTTGTTAAGTGGAATTTTCCTCTATTTTTGCTTCATTGAAACCCGCTGTGCAAAGCCCCCAAAAAGCGAGGAGCAGCGTATTCCCAGCTAACTTCAGCTGAATTAATGCCAGTTCTTCATTCGCTGTGCCATGGCCATGAATAAATTATTGCTCTTCCTAACTATGCAAATCTATTACAGTTCATTAGCTTCTTTTGAGAACACTATTAATAATAAAACGTCGTATTAAAAAAATCGGTAGAAATAACCTCTATTATATACTGGTCAAAAACCTGGGTACAGATCCAGCAGGATGTATTTTCTGCTCAGTATCTAAACTCTCATTGAGCAAGTATGAAAAGGAAACCAGGTAAGTTTGAATAGATCTAAGGAAGCTGTAAAACTCTGGCAAATTCGAAGCAGAAATTGGCAGCCGACCACTTCCAGTTGGTATTTCTCCCATGTTTAGAGCACAATATTGCAACGGGATCTTTCCACATTAGATTTCTGCTGAAAGAATATTCTTTCTGTACAGCACAGGAGGTTAAAACCTGTAAAACCAAACTGAGCCAAGGACCGGGCAGTTAAACAACAAATCTTACATTTCTGTGGGTTTGGATTGCAAAGGTTGTCTCTAATAGTCTTAATGGGACTTTTTTGATCAGGTGTTTCGAAAGGTCACCGGATCCGTCAGCTCACACCACTGCCACAAGTCACAATAAGAGGTAAGCTTTATTATCAGTCAACTATCAAGAGGGGCATAACGTCAAATTAACTGGCATTTACACACTAAACGTAACTGCGGTGACTCAGTAAATATCCCGAGGTCTCCTGTTTTTTGGAGGCTGTCTCGCAGCAGCGCTTACGGAGTTAGCACACGAGTAGCTGCTAGACTTGTGCTCGGAAAAACATCTAACGGAGCTTTTCTCGTCTTTCTGTATTCAGCAGAAGAACGTAGGTGGATGTAGATGCCTAATCCGAAGCAACGCTGCCCGTACAAAATGCGACATCTGCTTTTCAAATATATTTTTCGCTGTCTTTTCCACAATTTTTAGTTTCTAAACTAAAGGATCAGAATTTTGACACCAGCTCCAATATCGGAACCTTGTCCTGACAGCCCTGACGATGAACCCCACAGAGGGGCTGGGACCTTATCCCCTCACAATCCATAAAAGCAGCATCAGCTACCTCAGGTACCACTTCTGTAGGCACACGAATTGCGTTTCTGACGAGCTCAGTGATAAGGATTGTTTGCAGTGATGCAGGGACACATTTCTACTTACAAACCTATGTGCAACTGTTATTCCGTCTGGGTGTTTCAGACAAAAATGACAAATGGGAAAACAGAGCAGGAATATAACCATATTCTATTGGAAACGGCAGCGCTTTGGCATGAGTTTGGGTTCTTTTAAACGAAGAAAACAATTTGCCACGACAATATTATTGCAGCGATATGGATATGGATATCGTTTATGGATAAACGAGCTGGTTTCTGCAAAGCGCCATGCGGAGTTTCACGTCGTTCATGTCCCGTAGGTTTGGGGTCTGCTGCACAACTCCGCGCTCAGTTAGGGCTGATCGGATGGTCAGGGGACCGCTCGTCGGCCACGGAGTTTACAACGGATTGGAAAGAATTTCACTGCGATCTGGGGGGCTTCGGGGGGTTTTTTGTTGGCTTTTTTTTTTTTAGGTTTTATCAGGATCTGTGTCATTTCTAGACCACACTATCAGAAAATTCAAAATACAACTTCTCGTTCTCCACTGAATTCTACGGCAACTTTATCTTTTGTATTAGTTTCAATTAAAAAGCAAAGTTAATATATTTGGGGCTGTTTTCATTTCAGTCTTCTTTCTAATGAATTCATTTCATACCCACCGACAACACAAAAGTATGTTTGCTCATTATAAAACAGAGAAGACTTGATCGGCTGATTCTGATTTTTCATTGCAAAGACAGGGCTAAGAAAACTTTCATGACTGCAAGCGAAATGTAAGACTATTAGACCAACGCTAAGCAGATGGATTCATCTTTGTTCTGCAGCCAACAATGCCGCTTTGTCACAGTTACGTTCACCATAGGCCCCAGATAAAAAATTATCCTGTCCGGCATATTTTTATCAAGTATTTACGAGGAGCTCTGTTCGTAAGCCACGTCAGTCAGGTTTATTCAGCTTTATTCAGCTTTAGCTCCGCTCCTTCAAACATCACCGCACGTGAACACATTCAGACCTACACCCCATTTATGGATATTCGTTCTACGGAAACGTCCTCGTTCAGATCTTTTTGCATTGGCACGAAGATACTATTCGCAGATCAAGAATGCTGCGGTGTTTAACTCAACCTACAAACTACCTGAAGACTCTTGGAGAGAATATGATGCGGCAGCTTAAGGTCCTGGGCTTTCCTACGCTCGCACCCATGATTTGACTCCAGAGATCTATAAGCACAACCACCCCCACACAGTTTGCATTCGGGCAACGGGTAAAAGGACGCTGGGGAAACGCTAATGTAAAAACGACTTCAGTTTAAATTCTACAAATCAATACAGAAATATTCAGCTTATCCCCATTTACTCATTTTTTCCACTATGGCTCTAACACGTTGGATGATTTTTTCTTTTTTTGCCAATGCTTTTAAAACAGATATACTTTGTTGATTCTGTATTGCACTCATAAAGCGATAAAATACATTTTAATGCCAACTACCCATCTGGAGGCCCCTTTTTACTTTTGCTATTTTCTCTAGAAAAAAAAATTTCGCACTGAAGGCTGAAAACTTTCTGGCTTCTTCCCAGCTCAATTTCCACAGCCTCTCATTTAACCCTTTGATTTGTCCCAGTATTCTCCCTCTTCCATGCCCGATTTTAAGAGACAAAGCGTTACTTAGAGCAGCTCAGAAATCAGCCATGTGGCTCGATTGAAGGAAATAGTAGAATTAAGAGGATTTCTCATCTGGCTTATCAGCCTCATTTTTCTAGCATCATTTGGCGTTTTGTGAAGTCACCAAGGCCACTGAAGATGCCCTCACGCTCTTCATCTTCAGTTTCTTGCTCTTGCTCAAGAATACCACTGAGAGGATGCCAAGACGTAGTATTAATTCAAAATCATCTGCATTTTCTGCCCTTATTATATCTTTTCTTTTACATACTTGTTCATGAGTACAAAACCACAACTAAAAGCTTGTTCCACCCGTTCAGCTCTTTCTTGTGGCTCTTCTCTCCACTCTCAGAGCTGCTAACATCTCACGCACACACGCACCCACGCGTCTTTAAAATGAGCATTTCAAACGCTCCACTCGGCTTTAGGTGGTCCGTTTATCTTCTGCAACACCACGCATCACCACAGAAGAGATGACCTCCACATGGTGGCCAAGCTCCTATCTCACCGGCACAGCCCAGGCAGAGGCAGCGACACCCGTGTCCCCCGGAACAGCCGCTCCCTGCGGATACGGGAAACCCGAGGAGCTGGGTTGCCTGGGAACAGCGCACGTGGAGCCAATTTACCCATCACAAAAGATCGCGGCAAACCCGACAGGAAAGTCGTGAAAATCTCATACTGCAGGCACGAGGCAGTACAAAGATCGAGGTGGGTAAGTGTCGTATTTGTAAGACAATTAAAGGAAAATCAGCTTGCCATGCAGAAGAAGGAAAAAATCCTATAACTAAGAAGGCTGAAAGCACACTGTACATGAGCACCTACTGCTTTACCAACTAAGACACCCTAATTAGATTTCTCACGAGAACAGCAGTAAACATTTTATGTTGGCGCACCTGCCTGAGTTTATCGTTGACATTTTAAACCCTGCTGCATTTTTCCACATAAGCAGAGGTGGTGCCCAGTGCTGTTTGATAAACCTCCTCCCCGTGGCCCTGACCAGAACCGTTTATGCTCCATTCGGCCCACAGACAGACGGAGGAAGGTTCAGGAGATGCGCAGGTCCCTGGCACATCGGGGGGTGACAACTACCTGTGAGTCAATGGGGACCGGGAGCCCAAGTTACTACAACCAGATACGTACAAACCTTTAACCAAAACTCCCTATATACTCATAACCTGCCGAGCTCACTAACCTAAGGTTTGAGGTTGCAAGACAAACTTTTTCTCAAAGTTTTCATGCTATTAACTTTCCGAAGAAGGACAGGCTCACAGTTTGCTGGTTCCTAACTGCTGCCTCCCGGTGCTTATCAAATTCTGCCCGCCGCAAAGTAATTGTGGGGTAAACTACAGGGAGTCAGAGCTCGGCTAAGCTGGACTGTCACCCCTTTTCAGACGCCAATGAGACTGCGATGATTTTTACAAGTTGCCTCATAACAGCAGAGCTTGTTTTGTGTTGCTATCCCCAGATGGCTTGCTGGGTAACATGACCAGGATCAACACAGGAGCAGGTTCACTTTGCATCTTAGAGATCTAAAGGGTTTTAAGCTCAGCTGCCTCATCTGGAAAGGAATGCAACAGAGACAGAAATCCCCTGTCCAGCCTTCCTGGGTGTCAGTAGCTGGAAGCCGTCAGGGAAGACCAGCAACGTTACTGGTTTAGCTTCATGGTACGGATTGCAGCGCAACCTTCCAAGAGAGTTTTCCTGCCACCCGTGCTGGTGATGCAGCTCCAGCTGGTGTGGCCGTCACTGCTGTCCCTGCACAGCCAGGAACACGGGTGGCACCGACCTTCTCCACAGCGCGGCTGCACCAGCGCTTCGGAGCTGAACAGCACCGGTTATCGGCTCACACGTCTGCAGATCTGTTCCCTGTGGGATCCCTCCACACACCCTGGCCCCACCAGCCCCTCTGCTCCTCACAGGCCCCGGCCGCATGTCCAGAGAGGTTCTCCTGCCCCTCTGCTCTGCCCTGGGGAGACCACATCTGGAATATTGTGTCCAGTGCTGGGCCCTCAGCTCCAGAAGGACAGGGAACTGCTGCAGAGAGTCCAGCGCAGCCACCAAGATGCTGAAGGGAGTGGAGCATCTGCCGTGTGAGGAAAGGCTGAGGGAGCTGGGGCTCTGGAGCTTGGAGAAGAGGAGACTGAGGGGTGACCTCATTGATGGGGATCAATATGGAAAGGGGCAGTGTCAGGAGGATGGAGCCAGGCTCTTCTGGGTGACAACCAGTGACAGGACAAGGGGCAATGGGTGCAAACTGGAACACAGGAGGTTCCACTTAAAGATGAGAAGAAACTTCTTCGTGGTGAGGGTGGCAGAGCCTGGCCCAGGCTGCCCAGGGAGGTTGTGGAGTCTCCTTCTGTGCAGCCATTCAAACCCGCCTGGACACCTTCTGTGTAACCTCAGCTGGGTGTTCCTGCTCCGGGGGATTGCACTGGATGGGCTTCCGAGGTCCCTTCCGATCCCTGACACTTGGATTCTGTGGTTCTGCTGACCCACAGCAGAGCAGCCCCAGCCGCTCCCCCTCCAAATCACTGCTGCTTCCTCAGCTCCTCTCACATGTGCCAGCGCTGCTTTTCCTCACAATGATGTTTAATGCTGCAAGAAATTTTAGAAAAAAGTAATTTCTTTCTAACTTAAACCAACCAAGATACTCTTATTATGGCATTATCTTGTATGGAACTTCAATTTCCAGAGAACGCCTGCCTAAGCGTTCCGGCACACAGGCCTTCACGCTCAGGGGCTTGGGAGCAAAACAACCAAGTACATAAATCGTGCTATTTAAACCTGCCTTGTTTCTGTTTCTCTGCCTACAAAATCGGCGATCTCTACACGTGCTGAAAGAGATGATGTTTCTGAAGAAAGGTGTTACAAGATGTTTCTGCCTGGTTCGGCCCCTGCTCTGGCCCAGCGAGTCCCGATGCGAGCCGTGGGACAGAGGCACCTTCCCGAGGGCTGGAAAGCACATCGCTCAGCTCCGAAACCTGGCGAGGTCCTCAGCTGACAAAACCATAGCCACATGTGCTGCACACATACTTTTTAACACCTTAGATTAATACACCTCTACTTAAATAAGTACGTTTTTATATTTTACGCTGTTTTAATTGGTTCCAAGAGCCAAACGTATCATGTCTCTTCTCTCAAAACTGCAAATTCCCTTTGCGTTTCTGAGAACAGACATGGGTGGTTACCCAGAAGCTTTAGATATCCAGGTTATTAAATATCCCTCCAACCGGCTTGGCAGCAGTAAAATGTAAACACGAATCAAGAAACCCAAAGTCAGGAAGTTGCCAACTGTTTAAATTATGAATAAATACTAGTTCTTTATTCACCGTTATCAAGACAAAACCAGAAGAAATCTTTTGAGAAAAAAGCTCTAGATAATCTGAAACGAATAAAAACCCAAAACCAACCAAACACAAAACAACTCAACCCAATAAAACAAAAAAAGTGTGAGAATGCAAGCTTGACAACTCTAATCAAGTATTATAATCTCATTTGCATATTTCCACAAGAGGATATGAATATGCAACTGCAAAAGCTCCCAAAATAAAACCTGCTAAATAATGAACTACCTTTATTTAACATGCTGACTGCCCTTTGCATTGCTTTATTTGTTAAGGAAGCATGCTCACTGTTTAGGGTCACAATAAATACCCCCAATATTATCCATTAAAACGTGATCACAGGAATAAACATCCTTCAAGAACACCTTTTTTATGGTGCTAATTATCTGCTATTTATCTGTCGCTTGTGTTTTAAAAAATATTGTATGTACTTTAGATTCAATTTAATTTTTAAACGGCGCTATCTTTTCCTTCCACGTTCAACCATGAGATTGTGCGAGACCGGCGTAAAAGCAAAGCAAAGTGCATCCCTAAACAGCATGCCAGACGTCTGGAGAAAACAGAAGCCATGGAGCGTTAGGAGGAACAACGGAGGCAACGGTTGGCAAGAGCCTTCCTCCTTCCTCATGATCCTCCATGCACTTTCCACGTAACCCACGGGTCACGGTTGCGGTGCTTTCCCCCACTACGTGTGCATGGATGGTGCGCATCACAGACCCACCTGGGAGCACCGGAGCTCATTCCCTGCAGGTCTCTCTCCCAGGTATTTCAGAAGTGAGCAGTTGCCCACGTGAGATTTTAGGCAGGGGCACCTTACGGTAACCCCCCCATCTCTGTTTAAGACCTTGGTCCTCACCGGGTGCCTCCAGCAGGCTCAGAGGAACTGAGAAATCTCCACCGTTTCGAGACTTTCCATCTCCACTGGGTGAGACCCTGAGCAACCGCATCCCATTTTAACGCCAGCCCTGCCTTGCTTTACACAGGGGCTGGACTTGAACACCTCCAGAGATTCTCTCCAGCCCCTGTTATTCTACAGAACAAACAAATCCTCTTTGGGTAGCAGAGGAGAGGCCAAGGAGCCACTGACAAAGGCCGGGATGTGCTGCAGAGCCAGAGGAACGTTCCACGTGGGGCCATGGGAGCCCAGCGGCTCCCAGCCCAGCTCCGACGGCTTTCAGGGACCTCCACACCTAACACGTGGAAAGCACAGTGATTTTCAGTGTTACTTTTCTTTACAATTTACTGGCCAGACGAGAAATTGTAATAAAATTTTGAACACGAGCATCACTAGAGAAACTAACTAAGCTTAAATATTTGGCAGCTTTTCCTTTCAAAATAAATGTCTTCACGAATCCAGCCAGCCTTCCAGGCTGGTGAGGAAGAGGTATTTGTCAGCTGTGACTGCCAATGGTCCAAAAACCCCTAAGAAACCTTGTTTAAAACCTTTGATCAATTCCTCTTCCTTAATGGCAATACAGAGACTCATCGGGCTGACTTTTTAAAGGGTAAGATTGAAGACAGTCAAAGTTCACTACCTCTCTCATTCCTCCACCGGCAATTAACAGCTAGTGGTTATAATACTATTCAGTTTGGTGCCAACATTTTCCGAGTTTAATGTTATCTAGCAACAGGAATGAGGTCAGGAAACTAGATCAGACACGTTACTTTCTAAGTCTCTTTTCTTGATCCTTAAACTTACTGATGCCAATTAGCAAAGTACTAATGAACCTCTAACGATATTAAACGGCTGCTGCATTTCCTACAACAAGCCATTTCCAAACCTAACTCTCTAAGAAAAAAGTGAATTGGATCATGATATGCATTCTAGTTAAAGAGGGGTATTGAATGCATTTCTCTTTGCAAGGTGCCCAAGTGGGTCACAACCAGATAACTGCATCGACACTTGATCGCAGCCACTCTCCAGAGCACTGGTGGGCTGTTCGTAACCCAGTTATTGTACGCACAGCTCCGCTTCTCATTTCACACCATAGTTCTGTGTGGTGATGATTGCCTCCTAGTAGCTTTCTGTGACTGAAGCTGCTTTATTTCATACTACTGAACTCAAAAATCAAACTGCATGGAAAATTTTCAGCTAGATTAGCATTTGCTTTCATGGAATCCTGGTACCCTTCTGGCTGAAAGCTACCTCTGGAAACCATTTAGGCTCGGCCTCTGATGAAAGCGAAGCGGATGGTGAAGTCCCCTCTGGTTGCTCATCCCAGTGGTGAGGCCTGGCGGCAGCTCCGTCACCGCCCGCGCAGCCCGGTCTCTGTGCTACGGAAAAGCCAGACAAGGTGCTCCGCTTTGCTTCGGTTCTTTGCTTTTAAATTCTTCTCTAGTACTTCTCCGGTATTCACCTCTATCGCACCCAGTGGAACAAGCTCCCCACCGTGATGTTCTGCCGCTGCGTTTCCAGCCAAGGCCCAGGCGGGCAGGCTGGGCCGCAGGGAGAGCCAACGCTCCCCAGTGCCGCATAACTCGCCACCCAAACGTGCTTAATAAACACCCCAAAACGCATAGAACCTGCCTCCTTATGATTTTTTTAACAATTGCACCTTGCATGATATAAGAAAGTTAAAAGTGTTACGATCTATTCATGCAAAATTGCATTGGCTCGAAACGTGGGACACCGCGGAACTACCTTCCAGTTTTACACTCTCCACGAAGAGGGGGGAAGCCTTTGTTCCCATTCAGAAAAGCTTTTGTCGTAACTACCATCAGACTTAAAAGTTACCTTGCTGCTTTTCAGGATTGTCCTTGAGAAAGATTCATCTCTTACCAAAGGAGAGATTTCCTAACCCTGCCCTCGGTTGTGAAGCGAGAGCGACAGTTTGCTGAACTGGCTGCATCCGAGGGCCTTTAAACACCCAGTGCGTGAGCAGGAATTCCAGTCACCCGCACGGTTCGGTTCTGTTCCCCCATCTGCCACAGACCGCGGCTCCAGCAAGTCGTCATACTTTAAAAAATTTAGATTCTGATAAATAATAAAAGCAGGGAATAACGCTTCTCCAAACATACACTCGTTTTGAAGATGTTAGATGACATTTGCGTAACACTCAGATTTTAGAAATCTGGGTTTATATTAATAACAAAACTTTACAGAAGATAACATTGTTAACGGGAGACAGACCAGGAAAATTCGAATAACGAAGAGACATTCAATTCGTGGATTTAATCATCACATCTATTTTACATTGCCCTAATTCTCGGAAACAAAAGCCAGTGTTTCCTTTTCATAAAAAAGGGCTTTTTTCACACATTTTTAAACGCACTTACCCGGCTGGTGCACACAGGGATGGCCACGGGAACGCTGAGGAGCTGGGCTCCCCTTTCAACCTGATCACGGTTCAGTTAGCACCATTAAAAACACACCGCACTTGACGCAGAACTAAGAACGCTGTCCCTTGGCTGAAGTCACAAAACAGCGGACACTTTCCCTCCCACCTTCCCCCCTTGATACATCAGATTATTAATTGCTGTAAGAAGCAAGAAGCCGTCACCACGAAAGGTTCAGCAGGCACTGACAGGGCAATGCGTTAATGCACCGGACTCACGTGGCTACGCAGGGCCCACAAAGCGTTTAAAGGATGACACTCATCCATTCAGCCTGAAGCCTGGAGGCACTTTGATAATTAAATATTTCCCTCACCCTCTGATCTAAAAGCAGGTTTTGTTCTATAAAGAACCAACAGAAGTCTCATATGCCTGAATTGTGGACATCTTCAAATGTTTGTCAAAACTCTGTCACAGCCCATTTCAGCACAGATTTGCTCAGGGTACAGACCTCAGTTCCAATAACAGTTTGAACACATACTTGAGGTATACGATGAATATATTTTGGCTTTAATTTTCTGATATTTAAGACTAACATCTTGAGCTATGGACAAGAAAGATACAAATATCTTTTTTTCATTACAGTCCGTGTTCTGTACAGGACAGCCAGCCAGTGAAGGGCCTTTTGTGAAAGAAATACAAATATGAATATATCTTTTCACTTAGAAGACCAAAGAACCATTTTCCACAAGCATAGTGACAGCAAAACTAAAATCTGTGTGTGAAAGCTCCGATGTAAGGATCAAGATCATTCTTCCCTTTCAAATTCTTTATGCTTTTCACTAAAAAGAAATTCTGTAACATAGTGATATAATGGCAAGAAATTACAGGGGAAATATATAAACGTTTATCTAACTGGAACTTCAAAAATTAGGAAAAAGCAAAGTATGCTGAAAGGTCATGGCAAGCAATTGCCATCCTTTTCCCCTTGATATTCATCTTAGTTATTCCTCCAGTTGCAGTAACTGAGATATTAGTGATTAAAAATGAACTGTTCACCACCCCAAACTGACCTGTGGTAGTTTGTGGCATTGTAGCATAGATCAACAATGGCCTGTCCTTTCTGAACAGGCTGACCTTATTTTCATAGTTACCTTGCCTTCTGCCCTGTTGGACGATGGAGAACGCGGTCAGAAAACAGACACTAGGACATGTAAGGCTCTGCCTTGATCTTTTATCAGTTTGGTTTTGTGAAACCGTAATATACAACACACCTCGATCTAAATTTTCCTGAATCTAAATTGTTTCGCTCTGAACAGCCTATGTTGGCCTCAAACTTCTCAGGCATTATTTTATAAAAGCCTATGCCAGACCCTCTTCAGCATCCAAGAACTTTTTTTCGAGATCCATTGCAGAACTGCGGTGAGAACGTCTCAAAACCCCTACAAGAAACCCCTGAAAGAGCAATTAACTAGCGACGGAACCCAAGATCATAACGAGATCAGATTTCAGTGAAGTCTACACGTCCAGCTCTTCGGTAATTCACATTGGGACCTCTCCTACAACGGTGCCAAACTACAGCACTGTCTGCTCGCCTTGTTATTTTGATGTCAGGTGTGATGGGGCAACAGGAACCCCAGAAGAAAGACGGTAACACAACTTTGGTGTGAATGGAACCCAACACCTACGGAGAGGCAATGCTGAAAACAACCTGGTTCCAATGAACAAAGAATAACTCAGTGCTCAAGCTTCACTAAACGGATGGAGATCAGCATCAACACGGAATTTCCAAAGATCATATGTGTTAAACAGTTACAGAGAAGTTAAAATGCTGTTTTAATATCAATTTCTTGCAGATGTTGTCAATAGAAAAATATATAGAAGTGTATGGATTTTTGCGGTCTCTTCTTCCTTCCAATTTGATAAAATCTTCTAAAATACAGTTTTCACAGCCCAGTCCACTGACTTCAGCTGTCTTTTATGCAATACACTGGCTTAAACTTGGTAAGAACTGGATGCTTAGACGAAATCAAATTAAAATATCTTTACAGTCATCTCTATGCATTTCAACATAGGTTTAAAATGCTAATGAACCAAAGAACTCCTACATTTCCCACTGGTGATTTCTGCTGCTTTCCTGTTTCTCATTTGATTGGCCTCAGCAACCACCGGGTTAAAACATTATTTCAAATTAAGAACACATTACCAGTTCCAGAGCTGCAGCTACTCCAGAGCAAGATAGATAACCTGCCTAGATAATGAAACCAATTGTCAAGGCCATTCTGTTGGCTGAACAGGAGCAACAATGCTAAGAAAGCACTTGGTGAAACACTTAGTGGTAGATGAGGCACCAAAGGGTTTTTGACAGCATGCCTCATTCAGCAAATAAAACATTAGCGGGGTATCAGACTATTCTGTACTGATTGGGTTTGGATCCTGCTCAGCCGAACTGCTCCCATAAAACCATACTGCCCTTTTCAGTCTCAGGTACCACACTTTCATGACACAGTCTATGTTTTTCCTATATAATTACAGATACATCAAACTTTTATCTCAGCTAAGCACGGGTGTGTTTATCCATAATACCCGCTTGTGTTCAGAGTTCATTTCTGTTGCTGTTTGAGACAGAGAACGGAACAAAGGAAGATTTGCTGACTAGGGAAAAAGCCTCGCAGCCATCCCTTGGGTAGAGTAACTGAAACCAGGCAGCACAGACACGCTGCAGAGGCACTTAGAACAGGCTTGGGCTGCTGGGTTTAGGGGGGGGATTTTTGTTGTTGTTTCTTTGTTATTTGTTTAATGTATTTTTCATAAGGCCCTTCATCTTTTTACAAAATAAAGCCTCACATAAACACATATACATTTCTTATTTTAAGTTACGGTGGTTTTTATTTCCTAAAAATAACTGTTTTCAAACAGGCGGCACACAAGAGCTCCTCACTACAACAGGAAAGAACAAGGACAGCCTCATTCAGTCAAGAATTACCCACAGAAGAACCACCCCAAACCTTCTCATATTTTTGGGAAAAAGCGACTGAAAGAGAAACTCTCATGGTCCCAATACTGAAGAAAACAGAACAATATCTTCCCCATTCCACTGTGAAAATCTATACGCCCAGCTGGTTGTTCTGAGAACAACCACCAAAAGCTTCTTTCAACACAGCTACACAGCAATAGGTACTACCAGAATTTTTTTACTATCTAACGAAAAACACGCAAACCCATTCAGAAGCCAGTAAAGGAAGCGCCTCTGCAAAGCTGTGCAATTTGAAATAAAATATCATGTTCTCTGGTTATTTTGTTAGCGCGAGTGTTGCTCTGTTGAATTCCGCACCTTCCAACGCAGAACAGATTTCCTTGTACCGCTCTTTTATCACTCGGCTCCAAAAATCACCTCCCAGCACACAAACATTTCAGCTGCCCTACTGTAGACCCCATGGCGTTGCCAAAGAAATACACTTTATAACCAGAAAGCATCACATACCTGACACACACACGTCAGAAGCAGTGACACTAGGCGATTGGAATAATTACATTAATAAAGAAAAGCCCTTTGTACTGTTGGCACGGTTATCCATGAAATAATTCGGACTTGGAAGAACATGAAATGTAGTGTAATTGCTCATCTTAAAGCTTTATCATGCTTGAACTACACCAATCAATAGTTATTAGAAAATTAAATAGACTTCTTGCATCCAGGTTTTGTTGGCTGAAACTTCTGCTTTGGAAGAAAGACATTTCATTGAGATTAAACACAGATCTATTGAGCATGACTCGATTTTTCACTCCCAAAGATCAGTTTTCCCCACTATTTATGTATGCCAGTGGTACAATTGAAGATGACGGGTTGCACTTCTTAAACTGGCTACTACATACCATGTAAGAGAAAAAAAATGTATTGCAATATCTGCTTTTTTCAAAGAAACAATTGAGACATGCAGTTTCAGAATAGCGCACGCTCCTTCCATTTGCTCCATTAATACAGAAAGTATTATGTAAATGCCTAAACACGATAATCTTGACTTTATTTAGATAGACCATCAAAATCTGAATATAAGGAGTGTATATAATAACATAATATAAATACCATAATAAAGAAAATATTCCAGAAGTAGTATTGTTTAAAAAAATAGACTTATTTTTAAAGGTGACTGCACTGGAGCAGCCACCGAACGAACGCCTTTTCCCTGGGAAAATTTAGTTCAGTCTTTTTCAATATTCCTTGGGATGATGGCTTATCCCCTTGTCTTACGGTAGCGTAGAACTCATGATTAACTTTTCCATCCTTTTTAATATCTTCCATATACATTTCTACAGAACGTTTCTCCAAGTAGCACAATGCTCAGTCTAGACAGCCAGAACTGAAGCTAAGAGGGAACAGAAATTTTACCGCAGGCCATGGAAGACAATATAGCCCAATACTAAATTCTGCTGTACTAAGCACATGAACAGGAGGCTACATTTCGAGTCGGGCTGTGTCCCAGCAGCAGTTCCAAGCCTGAGCCGTTGAAGGGGTGGTCAAGGGGATAGCGAATAACAGGGCCAAAAAATACAGAACTACACTCAGGAAAACACAGTCCCGCACAACAAAGAGCCAGGGGGCTTTGGTTTTAAACAGCAGTCTTCAAGGAACAGAGCCAAAATAATTCATAGCTGCAAAAACAAGAATTCCCTCACCTCCATTTCACCGATCGGCTGTATTAAAACCCAAGGCTATTTGCTTCACAACTCCTGACCTTAGGGAATGCAGAAGCAACCAGCCCTTGGCAGACCGGAGCTGCACATCGGCTGTTTTACCTGCCGAGCGGAACGCTGCCAAACCCTGACTCCGTTTTACAAGAATATTACAGAGGAAGGTTGTTTCCAGATACTCTGATACGTGTATCATGATAAATAGGTGGTTTCTGCATATTCATCAGCAGACTTCTTTCCTTCCAATTAGGGGAATGAATTTTTAGTAACGTTGCTTCCTATTACAAGAAGCTACATTGTGTTTCCTCTCATTAACTCTCACTATGATACAAGTATTAAAGATTCATTTCTTCTACTTTGCTTCTGCAAAACACCACATCTATAAAGGCATCGTAAATAATATATATGATAGAATAGCTTATATTTACTGCAATTTCGCTTTCGAGAGAAGAACGCACTATCTGCCCAATTTCAATTCTGAATCCAGAGAGTACCAGCGAGTCACTGGTTCTTAATAACAGCTTTTTATTAAAAGAATTAAAAATTTATGCTGGAAGATCTGTGTGTGGATGGATAGGCCCTGAAGACGCGAGTGCTGAGCGGGGAGCCCACCAAGGCAGTGAATACAGAGAGAGCCGTGACAGCGGCTCCCCTGCAGCGCCTCCGCAAACGGGGCTGGCCCGGGCCAGCGGAGCCCTTTCCAAGGGTGACACAACGATCCCCTCTTTGCACCTGTCTGATCGCAGCCTGGGTTGTGTGTCTGCATCCATCTCATTTTTGCCAGGTAGCAAGCGAATTCCTGTAAAGGAGGCTGACGCATCGGACGGGCTCTTGGCCTCCTCACCGGCACTGACCTGTTCGTAACAGTTTGCTTTATATTGGAGATTGCAGAAGTAATTGGATACGAATACAGCTAGAGACACACTCAAATTCCATGTAAAACAAGGCTTTGAACAAGGCTCTGAACTCCAAGAATAACCAAAGGTGAAAAACAAAGAGCAATGAAAACTCCCTTTAAAGGAGAAAGCAGCAGCGGCCACTGAGGGGCAGAGGCCATGGGGGGGCACAGAGCAGCTCACACACGGGGCGAGTGCCAAAACCCCCACACCGTCGTGTTTCTAGAACAGCTTTCTCTGTTATTTCTAACACAGATAACAGCATTTCTCTGGCAGAACTGAAACCTTCCACAGCACCGCTGTTTCCCTGAGAAGAAAGTTTTCCTTTTCCTGAACCTGGAGCAAAGTTATTGTTATTGCGGCACGTTGTAGCAGATTATCATTGTTGCAGTATTCAGAGTTATTTTCTCTCTGTAATATTACTTAACTGTGACACCACATGGAAAGAAATCACCTTATGTTTGTGGTAGAACATTGTTTTGTTATAGCTTAACATTTCAGGGTTTTACCCATTTAATCTGGCAAGTACCACAAAAGACAGAGTTTCCTACTTAACCCTCTCCTTTTTTAGAGAGGTAGCACAGTTTCTAGAACTCGGGTCTTAATCTGTTTAATCAGTAGAAGAGATGGTTTGTAACAAGCTAGCGTTAAAAAATAAAAGTGTACAAAAATAGTGAGTGTACAAAAACAGTGAGTGTACAAAAACAGTGAGTGTACAAAACCCACAAAGGAATTTCAGCTTACAGAAGTTGTGAAGCGTATAGCTTTATGCTCAGGGCATAACTCACCCACTCGCTGAGGTGAAGTTAAATAGAAATTTCTCCTGGTTATCCCATAAATACATACAGATCCATTTTAGTTTGCATCTTTTACCGTGCTCTTACAAGACAGTAACGCTCGTGGTTCACACAAACACGCTTTACATGCCGTATTTGATTGGTCTTTCGTGGTGTGAGCAATGCAATTTTGGCTTAGTTAAAAATGCAAAGCCCATCCCGAAAAGGTGGGTGGATGCGTGTTGGGGCAGCCCTGCCAGCACCCACCGCGCACCCACTGCAGACGTGTGCACAGAGCACGTAAAATGTGTGATCTAACAGAGAACGGTCTGTCCGCTTCTTAAACGCTGTAATAATGTCATTACATTAACACCTAAAGGCTTCCTTGACAAACAGCACAGCCGAGAACTGCCGGTCAGAGGTGCCACCAGCTCGAGCAGAAGTTGGGAACACAAGAAGCAGCACATCGCTCTGCCAGAAAACCTAGAGCAAGTACGCAGATAAGCAAGCAGAGACCCTGTATTCCGTTGTTTTGGTTTGGTCTGCTTTGGTTTTTCTAAGGGAGAGATTTTCTCAGCTATCAAGATGATGTCTGAGATAATCTGATTCGCCTTTAAGTCACTGCTGTTCAGACAGAAGGCACTCTTAGGAATCCGTCATTTTCTTAGTCTTCTCCCCACATTTATTTTCCTTTCCATCTGTAACACTCAGTAAACACAGCAGCTGTCTGCACTCCATCTAATCTGAAACACAGACGCTCCACTCTCAAACATTCCGTGCATGTGTTTTGAAAAATAAGTCATGTAATATTCTACGTTATTTAAAAGCCTTCATCATTCTTTGAAGGCTACTGTCAACAGTAGCTGCAGGAGAGTTCATTTAAATGTATTCACTTTGAACTGCAAATCATGTATGGTAGAAAACAATGACACGTACAATTTCAACCTTTTTTTCCCTGCTAACCGTTGTTTACAAATGTTACAAAATCTGTTTTAAAATTCCAGGGTATGTCAAGTTTCAGGCGGTTAATTATCAGCGTTAGAACAAGCACCGTGGGCTCAGAACACTTGACGGGCCTTGGGGGGGAATGAAGCAGCACTGAGAGGAGGCGGGATTGCTCCCACCGAAACACAGGGCCCCGGGGGGCAGCCCCCGAGATCGCCCACCGGCCCTGGACGGGGGACACGGGTGGAAGGCGAGGAACAGCCCCGGCTGCCGAACACTTCACTTCTTTCTAAACCATCAATGCTAGCTTCGGAAAAAGTAAGGGTGGAGCCAGCTCTGCCCACAGACTCGTCACAGACATTTCATCCCACACTGTATGCGAGCATTTTGGGAAGCCTGAGGCAGGCTGAGTTTAACACAAGAGTGCCCCGCAAACAGGGGCGTCCCAGGGACCGCGGGGCTTGGGAACAATGAAGTGTCACACGTGCCCCAAGCACCATCCGCAGGACCACGCAGAACAAAATAAGATCTTCTGACGAATTTCCTACTGATAATGAAGTTCAAAGGTGAAAGGGGTAATGTGTTACAGATCTCACCAACTTTGAGAACACAGATCTTGTGAATCTAGGTCACCACGTTGAAAGTGCATTCAAAAAACGATTAATTCCATTCCCTACTGGCAAAATCACTTTTTGATGTTTAATATGTAAATTTCATTAACATAGCAATTTCATCACATAGTAATCGCACACTAAGTCAAACACCAGTCAACCCAGGTCTAAGATTAAACAACATACTTTCATATATTGCTTTCATACGCCTACTCGGAGAAGCAGTACTGTTCCTATGTGCTACAAACCTACGTGGTTTCACAGCAAAGCCTGGTTTAAATTCAAATGTCTCTCTCCCTTTACGAAATATAGCACAAGACTCAAGTTTCACTGAGGACTACGGCCTCACCGTGCTAAGACTGAAAGAAAAGGAGAGGCAAGAAAAGCAGGTCCAGCTGCCCCATGGCCAGGGCCAGCCTGACCCCTCCCCTGGGGGAGGCACAAAGGTGCTGCTGTAAATATACATCGGTTTTAGTTTTGACAGAGAAATCAAAGAGGAAACTCTAAGTTCTAGTAATCAGAATTGGAAAGTAAAATGTTCTGCCTTGAACTTGTGGCCTACACTTCTTTGAGAAGCTCCTTAAAGAGCAACACCTGGAAATTCAACAGATTTATCATAGAATCATGGAACAGTTTGGGTTGAGGGGCCCTTCCCAGCCCCCCCAGTGCCCCCCCTGCCATGACAGGGACATCTTCAGCAGCTCAGGTTGCTCAGAGCCCCGTCCAGCCTGGCCTGGGATGGCTCCAGGGATGGTTCAGCCGCCACCTCTCTGGGAACCTGGGTGTCACGGAGGCACCCAAAAACAAGTTTAGGCGGACAACAAGGTCCAAAACAAACTTTATTCTGGCCGGAAAAGTACCGCCGATAAACCGACTAGAAACGGGGTTTATACAATTAGCTAGCACTCTGATAACATAAGATACAGGTTTGGACATTAGGTTAGGAGATTATTTGGGGTGCAGCGAAATAAGAATAATGAAGATCCACAGCGTGTGTATACGCACTCACAAGAAAACAAACCAGAGCCCTCTATGCCCCGTTTTGCCCACAAGAGAGAAACACCAGCCTACTGCGGCCAGGACTTACGCCTGCCTGCCAGGCAAGGAATTTACACTCGCCTATCCCAGACAAGGACTTTACACTCACNTCCTCTGTTGTTGCCCCCTCCTCTGCTGAGGACCCTGCCCACCGGCCCTGGGTCTGCACAAAGAGCCATTAACTGCCCATTGAAGGCCCAGTTCTAAGAGTCGACTACCAGTGCGACTGCCACACTGGNAAGAGGGGGGTGGCCACCTACCAGTGCGACTGCCACACTGGGCCAGGCCCTCACCACCCTCGGGGCCAACAATTCCTTCCTCATGTCTGGCCTGGATCTCCCTCCTTTAGTTTAAAACCACCACCCCCTGTCCTGTCGCAACAGGCCCTGTTGAAAGGCCTGAGCATCTTCTTGCTCTGTCATACCTCCCCCTTCACCACAGAGATGCTTTTATTCTGAAATAAGAACTTATTTTTCTAACTTATCGTTACCTGCCTCAAAATCTGGTCTGCACTTAGAATATTAGACTGCCTTAGTTTAGATCGGAAGAATATGAATTCAGTAGATATTATTCCCCAATATGTCCGCTGTTTATTTTGTTCTACCTCTCTCCCTTTCTCACATTCCAGTGCTGCTCTCAGGGCTGCAGACCGAGTTCCAGGCATGGAATAGGTACAGAATAAATCCTAAGGAAGATATGGATTAAAGAAAACCAGAAATTTTCCTCACGTAAAAAGCTGTCAAAGGAATCAGGCACCGTGCCACCCCTTCAGCACAAATCCTGAGTGCTAATTTCATTAGATTCCTTGGAAAATCTCAGCTAAACAGTCAGTGTGCAGAGCAGCACAAGCTTTTGTGGGTTTGTCAGATGAACGCGTTGCATTGTGTTTTGTGAATGCATGTGTGCGGAGAAACACAGCACTGAAACCGAAAACACCCCAGTGGAATCGCATCAATACTGATTTTAACTGACATTTTGGCAACAACAACTTCAAAAGTGTCCTTGGATCAGAACTCCGCACAGATAGTCGCTTGGTGTGCATCAATAATTACACCATTGTGCCACTTTTTGAGGGGTTTTTTTTTTGTCAAATGGAAAGTGTTTCAACAATACTGCTTAGACAAATTAAAAACTATTAGTGGAATACATGACTTTCACTCCAGATTCCAACTACGGATTATCACGTTACATTTTATTTTTTTTTGTATCTTACTTTAACTTACGCACAGACGAGCAGTATTAAGTCTACATGGAGGGTGTAAGGATTTCATTATTATTTGCTTGGCTGCATTTGCACACACGGCGCTGTGCAAAGAGCCCAGCCCTGGTTACAGCACCCTCAGCACCCACTGGAGCCCTCACACTCTTCTGACCAGGAAAACGTTCGACATCTGCAGCTTCTGTCCCCTGCAGAAGTTTTGTGTCCTGCACCTCTATACTCCAGGCAACAGCCTACAGAATGTGTGAAGTATTTAACAGGAAAGAATGCAATCATCTAATAATAGTCTGTTTTTCCCAGTATTTTTGCCAACAAATACACCTTTCATTTTGCATTAGCGTTTTGACTCTCGTAACTGTGTAGAAAGCTTGTGAATAGCACAAGAGGATCCCAGAGGCGCAGAATGTCATGGAAACTCACGGGCTGTGAACGGACAACAAGAAAGGTACCTACCTAACCATAAAACCGAAGTATTCTTCCACCCATCGGCCGACAGCAGGGAGCTCATTTGCTTGGGTGAGAGCACTGGACAATGGAAGGCATATTAGCCCTTCATATCATCAGCGTGAGGATCAGCACAGCATTTTAAATATATATATACATATATATATATATATCTACACACGGTGCAGGTGCAGAAGTTGAAGCAATTGCACACAGCCCCCGTTCCCTGCAGGATTGTCCAGAAAAGCCCCACCTACATGACCTGTGGAATAGTGACCATATAGCAAATGTGACTACAGAAAGTGGAGCTCTGTACAAACAGCAAGCACCGGGAAATAGCAGGCAGATCTGAGCAGATTCCTACCCAAAAGACTGCTTGAATACCACCAAATAAAGTCTTATGACTAGAACTTTTTTTCCTAAGCTGAATAACTTTGGTGCAAAGAACTTATACTTTTTCATATCTGTCATTTTATAAAAAGTTCCCTAGATTCAAAAGTATCTGTTCTTCTAGTCATTCATTCTATGCAAGTGTTTTTAAAATGTATCACTTTTTTCTTCCAGTTTATTCACCAGTTTTGACTGACTAAAATTATAATATGATAGCACATGTTTAGAACAATTTCTTTTCTTGATATAAATGAAATCCTGAGTGAACTTCTAGGTTAGCCGCAAGTCACATCAGAGCTGAGAAATCTGTTCTGCACCCACAGGCCAAGCCTCTGATGGAAATGAAGATTCTGCTGCTAACAGTATATTCAAATCCATGCAACCTTGCAGAGGTGAGCAAAGGATCTGAATTAAGAGGACTTCGTTTCTTCATTTTAATTAAATCACTTGGGATCATTTAATAATATTTTAATTTCCCCAACACAAACACAAAGCATCCATCCACAAACTGGCTGGCAAGAACATCACTGTACACGATTCAGAGATCAGTTCGCATTTACACCTGCGCTTCACAGGGACGAGCATCTGCCCCAAGTTCCAGCACCATGATACACACACATACGTTCCTGAGCCATCCTTCCCTTCGTGAATGGAGGACAACATCTATTCTGATTCAAGTCGTGCTGTTGATTGCAGTAACACCCTCAGTGCCCAGTCCGTGTATCAGAAAAGCCGGAGGGATGGACGGGCCGTCCCCATTGACAGCAGAGCCACGTGGCTCCATACAACAGCCCTTCAGCTCAGAACCTTCTATTTGCAACCTTAACTTCCCTCTAAAGTGGGATCTTCTCTGGAATACATTCTCTTGCACAAATAAAAATACGGTCAGAAGAGTATCCCCATGTTTTTCCTACATCTATCTACTTCATTTCGAAGTCAGCTCTCATTTCTATTCTAACAGAAGAAACAAGACCGTTATTAACCGGTGTGCCCAGGCGCTCTGCAGACCAGCAGCATTCGGCCCTCGCGTTGCCTGCCCAGCCGCCTTCGTTCCCCCCCGAAACCTTCATGCTCCCCAGGAAAACCCCGAGAACCTGCCTCTCACGTTGCCTACACAAAAGCTCTGAGGATAAGTCCTTGCTTTAAAAGACACTTATAACATTTTCATGTTTCCTTTCCAATAACTGGATTTTTAGAGGTCAAAACAGTGGTTGGTGGTGAATAAAACACAATATGACAGAAACAGCAAATTTAAATTTGTTTGAACCAAACACGTACATATTATTTTTCCACTCGGTCACCAACCCTATAAAGTTCACTTATTTTGTAGAAAGCATCATACTTGCAAAATGATACCGTAGTTGTAAATAACCTCACCCTGCAGCTCAGCGATGTAGGATAAATACGCCACGGTCTGGGTAAGTACCTGCACTCTTGGCTTCCATGTATCTAACGTTTATCAATTTTTGCCTACCGATGTAAAAAAAAATATAGGACGCTATCTTTAGAATAATTACTCTTTAGAGAAATTGATTTGGTACCAATACCTTTTAGAACATGATTTCAGATGAGTCCCAGGCAGCAAGGAGTTCCATTTCAGCCCCTCTATGACTCGGGCACTCCGAGGAGCTGCAAAGACCCCAAAACCGCCCGGTGTGGGTCACAACTTCAGCCTTTACACACCACTCCTTACTCCAGTGTTTGCTGGAATCTCTGGCTTCTGATTTTCAAGATGGCTCCAATAAATTAAACAAACAAACAAAAAAACCCCACCTTAATTTCCCATTCTCCAGCACAACCACCCGCTCAACGCGGCTGCTCAAGGGTAGGATCCAAGGAAGAACACTGGGCTGTGTTCTCATACAGCTCCCATGCCCAGAGAGAGGGTCCAAACGGGTCTCTCTCAGGGTTTATTTCACCTTATTAAAACTTATTTCAGAAAATGAGAGATTTGTCACAACAATTTGTACTTTAAACTTCAGGAACAGGAACATCCAGAACTTGTTTCCTAATCTAATTTCTAACAGAAATTGTATATTAGAGCCATTAAATTTAATATTAAAGAATCTGAGCATGCACCCCCTAGCTCTTTCCGTTGCACAGCCAAATAACGAAGAGTGCCTAAGTGTACATGCTATTAACTGTTTGACCACTGAAATTCAGGGTCACGGTGTTAACTGCAAAATAATTAAACGAATGCAAATATGATATGAAAAGTCATGAACCTGCACTGCCCCAGAAGTTCAGCAGATCCTCCTACAACAGCAGATGTATTAGAAATGTATTAGACCTGTTGGAAATAAGCCTGTGAGAAGTGATGCAATACAGCCTGATTTCCTGGGCCTCATTTTAGGCCAAATAAAGCAACTTTCCGTTATTGCTTCCAGTGGAGGCATTCACATGGTCTATCTCCCACCTCACAAAATAAAATACATTAAAAAAATAAATATATTTTTTTCTGAGATCTCTGCCCTTAGAAAACAGCTAAAATTGGCCAATAGGTTCAAAGGTAGTGGGTTGAAAAAGAAAAGGAAGAAGAGCAGGTACAGAGAGAGAACCTTCATAAACCAGGGCTAAAATACTTATTTCAAAATACAAGCCTTTTCAAACCTATCGCACACATATGAGAAGAACCTTGCTTGTTTATGTAAGTTCTATAAGGCCAGATCCCCAGAAGGTCGGGCGGGAGCTCCGTGTGCGTTGTCTGGCAGCCTTTCCCGTTCCGTTTGGATGTTCCAGGTTTCCATCGCGGTGCAGGCACAGAGGGTTCCAGGCGGTGCAGCTGGTCCTGGAGCCCCATCTGCCTCGGCAGGTTTCGGTACAAGGGTTTGCCCCCTGCCGTTACTGAGATACCCTTGAAACCAGAACTAAGTGATCCGAGTATGGGGACAGCCGCCTTTCTTCGTTGGACCTTCAATAATCCTGAGAAATGCCACCTGCTGTATTCATATACACATACAAGATTTAGACAGTAATGCTTTAAATATCAAAATTATTAATTATGTCCCCGGGCACGAAAACGTGAACAAAAATAATATGAGGAAGATCTGGAGAAAAGGGCAAGGCTATCGCGTTCTTCCCCTCCAAGTGTAAACCTGCAGAGGGTGGGGGGGCATTTGAGCAGCACTTGAAACAGAAGCTTAATTGAAGATTCACAGGACATACAAGAATATTTGCATTTCTGTACCACGGAGTTACAGCAAAAGAGCCCATGGTGAGTGCATGGCTTTCCTGCTTTCATCCTGCACGAAGAGGAGCAGACAAGAGCTGAAGGGACTTGGGGCAGATGGGAACCTTTAACCAGACTTCAGCTTTGCTGCAGACACTAAAGGCCTTGGAAAACTATGCATAGGATTGTAGTTCTCCTTTTGCCTTATTTTTCCCTCGTTTGCCTAATATTCCATGGTTAAATTCTTACTTATTTTCTTGTCTTTCCTCATAAAACTGAAAACCTTTGCTAAGAACAAAAACAATTGTGCCAAAGGATAAGCCAAAAACAGAAAAAAAAAAAACAACTTTAAATCTCCCTGACAATTATTATTTAATTATAAAGCAATCTACATAAATCATACAATAGCAAATAATGAACCTTAAATGTTTGTAAACGATGGGATTTCAATCTTCAGGTTTTCAACAGTTTTGAGTTCTTGTAAATGTTGAATTTCAATCCCCAAAGTAATCCGAACAATGATTCCTACCCTCCAATGAGAATTTCTCTCTTCTACGTAATTTGTCATTTCATATGAATGATGAAAAACACTGCATTATCTGGTCTTACCTGTATTACATTTTTTTTAAATATTGCTTTTGTACTACCCTGGTTTATTCCAAATATTGGCACAGTAAACATGATAAAGAATTACTAACAAATAATCAAGGATTAAACAAAAGCAACTCAGATTAATGAATTCCATAGGTGACTGCTTACCTTGCCCACATAGTGTTCCTTTCCACAGAAAAATTAATTTCACAGGGCAAAATTTATGTATTACTGCGGAAAATTCCATGACTTCAGGACGAAGGCATTAAGGGATATTCATGTCCGAACAACCACCAACAGTTGCTGGTACCTGTCCCTCACAATTTGTGTTCTCTTCATGGAGGTTCCTCACCACATGACTCAGTATTACCACACAACACTAAAAACCTTCAGCTAGAAAAGAAAGGTCAGGGGAAGCCACAGCACAGGCAGGAACAGCCATCACAGCCCCATGGGCACATTTAGGGGGCAGCCCCACAAGCACCCGCAGCTCAGAACCCCAGGGATGCTCCACACGCGCTGGGAGGCCGTGCAGAGTTCCCAGTCACAGGTTTTCTGTGCTCTTTGCACAGAATCCAGAGTGTCAGAGATTGGAAGGGACCTCGAAAGCCCATCCAGTGCAATCCCCCGGAGCAGGAACACCCAGATGAGGTCACACAGAAGGTGTCCAGGCGGGTTTGAATGGCTGCACAGAAGGAGACTCCACAACCTCCCTGGGCAGCCTGGGCCAGGCTCTGCCACCCTCACCAGGAAGAAGTTTCTTCTCATCTTTCAGTGGAACCTCCTGTGTTCCAGTTTGCACCCATTGCCCCTTGTCCTGTCACTGGTTGTCACCCAGAAGAGCCTGGCTCCATCCTCCTGACACTGCCCCTTTCCATATTGATCCCCATGAATGAGGTCACCCCTCAGTCTCCTCTTCTCCAAGCTCCAGAGCCCCAGCTCCCTCAGCCTTTCCTCACACGGCAGATGCTCCACTCCCTTCAGCATCTTGGTGGCTGCGCTGGACTCTCTGCAGCAGTTCCCTGTCCTTCTGGAGCTGAGGGCCCAGCACTGGACACAATATTCCAGATGTGGTCTCAGCAGGGCAGAGCAAAGGGGCAGGAGAACCTCTCTGACCTACTGACCACCCCTTCTCATCCAGCCCAGGTCCCATTGGCCTTCCTGGCCACCAGGGCCCAGTGCTGGCTCATGGGCACCCTACTGTCCCCAGGACCCCCAGCTCCCTTTGCCCTACACTACAGCTCGTTCCCCAACTTACACTGGAACCTGGGGTTGTTCCTGCCCAGATGTCAGACTCTGCACTTGCCCTTGTTCTATTTCATTACATTTTTCCATGCCCAGCTCTCCGGCCTGTCCAGGTCTCTGATGGCAGCACAGCCTCCAGTGTCAGCCACTCCTCCCAGTTTGGTGCCATCAGCAAACTGGCTGACAGTCACTCTATTCCCTCCTCCAAGTCTTTTGCCCACTCACGTCTCTATGTATCATAGTTGTCATTTCCCTATTCCATGATCCTTTTTTCAGCTACACTTAGAGGACTTTTTCACCTTTTCTACTCCTTTTTTCATACTCTCTGCCAAGGACATGGTGAGAAGGTTAGCACAGTACATTTTAAACAAGGCAGAAATTAATTAGCCAGTCCCTAATAAACTACTCATTTACTTCTGCTTTTGCAACGGGCAGAGCATCAGCGATAGGAGTTTCTCCCTCTCTGTTCAGCAATAACTGTACTACTGCAACAACAGACAAGCTCAGAACAAAACTACAGCCCCAACCTGCGAATACCCAATACTGGAGCCACAGACTAAATTCAAGCCACTTTATTTCCAAGAACAATTTAAAAATTAACGTTTCCCTCTTCAGTTACCATGTGAAATAAAGCTGTGTGCATCACAACCTACTGTAATTCCCTTCCTGTGATGGGATTCCCAAAGCCGCTCATACAAAACGTACTTTTTCACCAATCTCTTCACGGTTGTTCCTACTGCAAAGAAACGGTGGAGAAAAGGTTCTTCACTCACTGAACCCAGTTACTTAAGCAGCAGGAAATTAAAGAAGGAAAAAAAAGTCTACTCAAGTTGAAACTGTAAAATGGCATTGTTATGAATCCATTTAGAGATATGTAGACCAGCTGAATGCAAAATCCCTACAATGCCAGTCGCAAGTGAACAGGCAAACAGGCAAAAGGCACAGAAGAGCTGACAGTTCACATTTCCTTGTTCCAGGAAATGAAGGGTAAACAAGCTTCTCAGGTGTGTTTGGAATGGCTGATAATGGTTATTAAACTTGTGCAGAGTGACACCGCAAACAGGAGATCAAACCAGGGCTTTCAGATAAAGCTGCAGAACAACATGAACCCTGGAGCACCGAGCCAGCGCCTGGAAAAAGCAGCTCCGAGTAGGAGCTGGGCTGAAGAGCCTTTTGGAGAGCTCTCCTGCTTTTGACAACGCGCCCCCTGCTCTTCTCAAACCTGAATGCTTTGACATCCCTGATCACTTGAATCCTTCTCAGCTGCCTTCAACGCTTTTCAGCCATTCCCCCAGCTCCCGGCCTTTTACTGAGCTCTCACTGGGTATCGCTCTTTCTTTCTCCCCCGATATCGCTCTTTGTGGCCCCAGGGCCCTCTGTTTTCTGTTTCTACCACTGCAGTTTCCAGCCGTTTCCCTTTCCTGCTCTGCCCACCCCACCGCCACCGCTCTCCCCAGCCCCTGTTCAGCCCCTGCCTCTTTCTCAGCTGCTGTCTCTTGGTTCCCTTGGCTGTTTTCGTTCTCCTTTCAACTCCCACAAGCTTTCTGAATTACTTCCCCTTACCTGCTCTCTTCTTCTGTTTTATTCACTGCTTTCCTCTTTGTTACACCTACTTCTTCCTGCAGCATTTCACTCCATCACAGCAAGAGCATTCCCTTTGGATTCCGCACACACAATATTGTAATTAGACAATTATTTCTCCTTCCTGTCCCCAATCTTCTTTTTACCACTCTCTACTGAATGGTACTCTTCTCTTTTAACTATTTGCTGTGTTTGTTTTGTTGAGACAAACAGATGCGATCTGAGAACAAATCATATAAGATGACAAAAAAAATAAAGTAAAACGAAAGAAGATGCTGGAGGAAGAAAAAGAACCCTTAGTTTGAAAAAAAAGGTAGTATTTTGTGCATTTTTTCACAGCATCGGTGAAAGAGAGGTCTGCAGCAGATGGCAAAAGACTATGTAATGCAAACTTTCCACTAAGGACTGAAGAATATAGATGTAATTTACGACAGATATTTATCAAACCTATTCCTAACAAGCAACAAAGGAAATTCTATAACCTCTGCCTGCTACAGTGCTTTCCTGCTCTTACTCTTTCCTAAAAATATACAACGTGGCGTATTTGCCTGGATCCACAACGACCTTGACTCCATAAACATCACACAAAGTCCCACACGTGGTTTAAAAAAAAATAAAACAGAATTTTTCAGAATGGTCTTAAACACATTTTTAATCCGCTGAGGATAAACTACCCCGGATTACCCTACATCCGTGCAGTATAAGAACATGTGTACAGGCAATGGAGTAATTCACGACTCCCCGCTCCATCAGTGTTTGTTGTACCGCTCTCATGAGAGACCAGTTGTCACTGCACGTTTTTCCCAGCGCAGCCCCAGCAGTTCCACGCTGGCTCCTCACAAGGTGTCCTTTGCTCCTCACGGCCTTGGGTTAACTTCGTAGTGGCTGCAGAGTGACATAAACAAGGTGAAATTCCTCCTCCCATTCTCCACAGGCATTCTCCCGACAACATAAACCTACCGCGCTCCATCCTTCTTCACAGGTCGTTATTTCCAATTTGCCCTTCTTTGGAATTCGTCGGCGTATCTGACACCTCCGTGTCAGACATCAGCAGCGTGATGTCCAAATCTGAGCAGTATTTCTGCCTCATTAGCTCCAAATAGCGCAGATTAATGACCTCCTGTTTCTTACATGCAAACCTCTCGCCGAAGCGAGCTGGGCTTTGTTGTGGCCCCAGGGCCCTCTGCCCCCAACGCCCCGCACCAATTCTGCCTTTGGGATCGGGACCGTGCCTCCAGCTCCTTCCACACTGATGGGAGTTGCGATCCTTTCACAAGAGCTCCCTCCCAAATCCACCCTTGAAGCCTCCTCTCCATTGCCAAGCCATTAACAAGCACAAACCAAATGACAAACTATTCTTACAGATTCATGGAAATTCCGTGTGTCATTTCGTAGTCTTCGTAGTCCTGAATCGCTTTTTTATTTCTCATTTCATCCCTGAATCAGGGAAACAGATCTTCAGCTTCAGGAAAATCTTTTATTTCAATACCGATTAAAATTTTTCCAAGGCAGCTATGAGACCTAAACTTTTCCATGCCCACAGCCAAATATACCAGAATCTTTCTGCAGGACCATAAAGAATTCAGCGTTTGCCAAACAACTTTATACACCAGCGTATGAACCCCAACAAGTAAGAAAGGACATGATACTCAATCATTGGAAGCAATACGCTCAGTACATAGCTTTTTCAGTAAGTTGGATACCAATCTCCAAGCTTGGCCAGATGCAGACTGAAGCACAGCAAAGCAAAAGAACGAACCAGCCAGCATCTGGATCCAAATTAACTAAGTTCAGGGGAAATAAAAAAATTCTTCTCACCATCCTCAATTTTCAGTTTCCAAAACTTTGTACTAAGAAAAAGCCAGAAATATTCCCTTTGAAAGATACCCATTACAGCCTAAAGGTCAAAATATAACATGTACGTTATTAAACACACCTCCAGAAATGCAAATTTTGTTGCATATATAACCTCCTCAAAAGTTTAGAGCAGCCTCCAAAGGAGAAGTTTCACGAGCAATGCACTCTCACTGCAGATCAAGAGCTAAACTCCGTGCTGAGGCTTTACCAAGGAAAATCTTCTTTTTGTCTGATAGACAGAAGCGTTTAGAGAAATCATTCATTGCCATGTTGCACAGAAGTCATACCTGGGACTGGGATTAAATTAATCTGTGAAAGAAGGAGGGGATAAAATCAGCTTATTTACAGACCTCACACTGACTCAGGCTATATCATATCCTATACTTTTGCGTTAGTTTTGTGAAGCTCATAACAAACTTGTGCAGCTCATAATACTAATTCAGAAAACTCTTCTGAAAAAAGACTTCTAAAACCACCTTACAGCTTCGGCTACTCAACCCGAAGCACTTGCAGCAACTCATTTCCAGATGGGAGCCTAAGAAATGGAAATTTCATCTTCTGATCTCAACATTTCCCTCTATAAATCAGAAAAAAAAAATTAATGGAGTAGCCATTTCAACTAAAACATTCCATTTCAACTCACTGAGGAGTCTACAAACATGTATTGTAATTCTTTACTATTCCCCTAGAGCTTCATAGTCTCTCACTACTAATAAGAAATGTTTTAGATACAATTATCCAAAACTAGCTTCACAGAAATAAGCTACATGTATCTATACAAACTGGGTATCATGGTAGAACAGAGCCTTAGTCGCACAGTTCTCGTTTGCTCTGAAATGTCCAAAGATTGTTTCGAGAGATTGTAAATTTGTGGGGTGCCAGCAAAGCATAAGAACCAAAACCTCTGCTTTTTTCTAATAAGCCTGTGCCTATTTGGGTGTTTTTCTCTGTCTAGCAGGGGCACATTTGGAGAAGCTGATATCATGAGACTACAACGGCTTTAACCTTTGAAATGCTTTGATTTTATTCTGCCACGGATTTAAAGCTTCGCGATCATCATTACTGACGATCCAATACTATTACTAATGAAAAAAACCACCTTAAATTGTGATGTTAACCATCAGCAACAGTTTCAAAGACTTCCCGGGTGAATTCACAAGACCTTGACGAAGCCCCTTCGTGCTGCAGTTTCGAGCAGACTGTCTTTCCTTTTTCTCCCCAAATTCCCCCAGCTATTATCTAAAATCCTAAGAAACTGAAACTTGGGGTTCGACCAGGAAAATATTTTCAACCGATCCTTGGAAAGCCTTGCTTTAAACTTTAAAACCAGGCTTGGAGAAGAACATCTGTGCAAAACACAAGCGGGCGGACGGCAGCGCACGCAGCAGCTCCAGCAGGGGCTGCGCTCCAACAACCGCAATAACACTGGAGTCGATCCCAAAATATCAATGTTTCGATCGATCAAATAGTAACAACATTATCAGTTATCAAAATGACCTACGACCAAATGTGCATTCGTCAAAATGTGAACAATAAAGGCAAATTTTTTTAAAAAAAAAGTCAACTTTACCAGTGATTTGTTTGAAGATTTAGTATGGTTATTACTTTGGCTTTTTAATAGATACCCTATTACGTGGAATGCGTTAGTATTATTAACATGAATGTGATTATTTTAATAATTATATTGAAAATGACATATTTTGCAATATCTTTTCAAACTTTGTGACAAAAATGCCTCTTCAGAATTTTTCATAACCTCCTTTTCGAGGACCATCTACGTTCTCCATTTCTATCTACGAGTAGAATACATTTCAAGTTATTTGACTTTCTGAAACATCAACTCTACAGAAAAACGATGAATGCAAAGTTCATGCACACTCGTGATGTTTCTAACGTTCAGCTGTGGAAATGGCAAATTTTTGTTGCCAGGAAAAGAAAATACAATGAATAGATAAAATATTCTTCAAATACTTCAGAGATTAGCACAGATTCAGTCATAAAAAGGAAGTAGCAATGAAAGATTTAATTCATCTGACGAAATAAAAATAGCTGTGTCGAGACTTAAAAAAGAAGTGCTAAAAAAATCTGACTAGTTTTGACATACAAACTTAATTACGCTCAGATTTTTTTTTTTAATATGCGTCTAAATGTGGATACAGGGGTCTATTTTTAACGATCAATTCTTTTTCACAATCCGGCACATTCTGACACCCTCCTGAGAGCCCCAGGTCTCACTGCTCTGTCGCCTTTCCAAGTCACATAAAGAACCCAACTGGAGGTCACGCACGCTTTCCTTCCTTTTGCATCAAAGCCCAAGGGGCACAACCGCCTTCGATCCACAGGGACAGCACAGCCCAGTTGCTTTAATGCTTTTCGTTTTCAACATAAGGTGGATATCAGGTGTTTTCCTGAATAGTGACATCTAGAAGTGGCAAATATATAGACAGATAAAATGCAGATGCTCACGTGTGCAATGATGTCTTTCGATATTCCTTTTCAAGCGAAAGTATAAATTAAGTTCTACCGGTCCGTAGGTTTTCGTGTCTGTCTTGTTTTGTCCAAGATACTGCCCATGACACTCCTTGTTTGAACAAAAAATACGGCCTAATTAGTCACTTAAAATCAGCTCTTTTAAGACATCTTTTCAGTCCGAGGCTTAGATACATAGAGTCAATGGCAAACATCAGAACGGGATGAGAAGCGCAAACGCAGCTTTTTAAGACCGCAACTGTCTACAGAAACGATTTGCACACATAAACACCTTGGAACAAGTTCCAAAGACAACAGACAAGATTTCCTCTAAAAAAAAAAAACCAAACTACACCGTGTTTAAAGGGTTCCAGGAGAGTCTTCGGAAGGTTACTAACAATTTCTCATCCCAGCCCAAGTTCTGCATCCCTTGAACGGAGGAGCACGGCACTGAAGAACAGGCAGAGCCACCAGCCCTGCAAGGGGACATGGGGACAAGGGGACAAGGGGACATGGGGACATGGGGACATGGGGACATGGGGACAGGCAAGGACGACAGGTCACCGAGCTCAGAGATGATGCAGGAGGTGGCCACAGCGATCATGACGGAACCTAAACCAAAAAAACCCCAGCCCTTTGTACAGTAAGTGGTATTTTTGCTGGAAAGCTCAAAAAGGCAGCCAAGGTGAATTCCAGTGGGTTCATTTCTGTGTTCACTTCTATTAAGTCTACGGCAAGAGGGTCAGAGTCATTCGTGACGTTTTTAAGTGTTTGTGTGGATGCTACTCAAGTTGTACATTCCTCTTTGTAAAAGCTTAAATGCCCAGGGTGGCTTGCAGGAGCATGGGAGGTTCATGGGAAAACACTCACAGCCCGACCAGTACTAATGACTGTAACAACTAAGGTTGCCAGTGCAATTTCTCACGCCCAATTTTCACTCAATACGCATTAAAAAGTCACTGTCACCTCTGAGCGACAGCGCAATGAATCATCACCGGGATTTAGAACAGATTTCACAATTCGGCAATCAAAAGACATTTGAATATTCTACTGAGTGTTTCAGAGACTGCAAAAATGATGGTTTAGCATCCATGGGAAAACATTTCAGCGGTAGTGGCCAGGGCACCGATGATGTTATAGAGTGCAGCACGGGTGCTAAGGAATGCACGCTTCAAAAACCAAACCAAAACACCACCCTGCTGCTGACACTTTTCACGTAAAACTCAAACCAGACTGTGTCCCAACAACGGCACTGAAAGTTTAGTATAAGCACTACCTGTAGATACAATTCAGCACTGAATTTATAGCTCAAAATGTATTCGGAATTATTCACCAAATATGAAAGGACTGGTTCTTTAGTGTTTGATCTGCTTGTTTGCCCGCGGTGCTGTGGGGAGGATGGAGGAGCCTGTAAGGCTGATTTGGTGCTGGTGCAGCACAGAGCCCAGCGCCACGGGCAGCAGGGACATCGAGGACATTTGGGACACTGGGGACATTGGGGACACCAGCCATGGGCCTGTGGTGCCTCTGTGACCCCTGGTGACACCGCCGGCACCAGCGGGGAGCCCCGTCCCTCTGCAGCGCCACCTCCAACCCGAACCGGGCAGCACAGGAGCGATCGCTGCCCCGCTCTGAGTCGCAAACACAACCACAGAAACGGCTGGTCCAGGGAACCCAAGAGCAATCCACGGGGACAGGAAAGTTGTGACTGTCACCAAGGCTCTTCCTCCAGGCTCTCGTTGTCCTTTTCATTGATATCGAATACATTTTTAACTCATCTCGTTTCATACAACAGCACATCACAATAATAAATGATTCATTTAACTGCAGGTAGTTTCCCAGGTGAAAACCCCAAATACAGTTTTAATTTGTGTGTATCTCTTTCTTCCACGTATAATTTTTTTAATAGTATTTTGGTACTTTATCACTGGTTTATCACCGAGTCTCATGACAAGCAAAGGGACCCTTTACTGCACAGATGTACCGACCCCATAGCGAGACCCAGTCCTGACTGTTTATCCCGCAGCACATGTCCCAGAAAGCTGCTTACCTTTATTGTTTCAATCAACATCAGCGAACAACTTCCAGGATATCGACACTTCCTTGCAACTTTTCACTTTTCCACGAATGCTTTTTAATTTTCTCTTTGTCATCACCGAAATAAGCTTACTTATCTCCGGTTTAATTCACGGCAAAGCGGATTCTTGCAGGAGTTTGATTACACAAATATTTACCATTTGCTCTTAAAGAGGAACGTCAATACAACTGTTCAGGAATGGTTTCGCTGTGCTGGAACACAGATTAATTTTTCTGCCTGGAACCACAGCCGCTATAGCTTTCACCATGACAAAAATCATTACACAAAGACATTTTTGGGAGGTTTCCAAAGTCCGTTCATTCCCCAGACTTCATAGCTACTTAATCCCTTCACCAAATGTATGCCTTTAGCTGCAGGAGACATCTGAACTAAGAGCTCCATTGTATCTGTAGTCTAGACAATTAATTAAACCGCCAAAAGTAATGCACACACAGCAGGAAACATTTTTCTGTTCCTTAATGAAAAATACATTAACGTATTCAGAAATATTCAGTAAATTACAGCTACAACCAAGAGGGATATATTTAAAAGAAATTAGGTTTTCCATGTTAAAAAAATTATATGCCTCATATACCCTGCTGAGGGTGTGCAGCACAGAAATGTTATCGGCTTTGGCCTCCCCCTCTTCAAAAACAAGCCAGATGCCAGCACTGAATATTTCCCTCTGTTAAATGTGTGCAACGTCCCTTCATTTGAAGACTTATGTTTTTTGGTGGAGGCATCATGCACGTACTGGAGCAGAAAATCTGGCACTCAGCTTCGCATTTTCACCCCGGTTTTGAAGCATCTTCCGAATATCCTTTGCAAATACGCTGTTAAAAACACAAAGATTTACCAATTGCATATCGGGGACTTCAAAGCTTCTTTAAACTTAATCCTGTATGAACGAAATCATTAAGTTGCAATGTCAGACACTAGATTTAGACACGTCGTGAGAATTCCGTAACCCAATTAGAAACAAAGGGGACAATTAACAGAAGAAAGAAAAAGGAGGGCCTGGAAGAGGGAGAGGAGGAAGCAAAAGGCAAGGAGCTCCAGTCCCTACGGGGCCGGCCGGGGCGCCCCGTTAACGCAAGGGGTTCTGTGTCGCTTCACAAACAGCGGCTGTCAGTAGCACAGCTGTACGAAATTAAACTGATCCCATCTCTTAGTGAGCAGCACACGTGATTTACGTTGCAACATAAAGATTAAGCCTCTTTCTTGTCTAATTAGGATTTGTCTTGTGAGGTGATGGATAAACTTGTCAGCTTACTGCTGTTGATTATACACTTGAAGGACCGGTTGGATAACTTTAATGTAATGTAATTAATTATATTTTGAAGAATTTGCACTGATTCAGCCTGAAGTCATGCTAGAGACTTTCAGCAAAGGGTCGGCCTTTTTCTGCCCCAAGGGAAGTCTGGGGGCTTTTCACTCTTGGAAATCAAACGTGAATGAACAAACACCTCTTACTTCAGAGCACTTCAGAATATAATAGAGACCCTTCTAAGTGAAATAACTTCTCCGGCATTTCTAGCAAGCCCCTACCTTATAGAAAAGATTCATTAAATTTAAGTGGCATGTTTTCTTATTTTGAGCATTCATTTCAAAACTTTAAAGATGCCTTGTCAGATCAGCACTAGACACTACCTATTAAAATGTTAAGTTACACTTGACGAAATATAATTATAGCATTTTTGACATCTTTATGTAGCACACATCTTTAAATCATATTTTCCTGAATTTATTTTTCTTTAATATAAGTTCAAGTTATAAAGCTTTAAAGATGCAATAATATGTTGAGCTAAAATATAATTTGAAAATTGCATATACAAAACCACACTTAAATCTATTTTTGAGGACCTCAGCCTAACTAAATACCCTTCGGAATGGCCTCTCACCCCAAAACTAGTGACATTGCTTCAAAACAAAGCAGAAAATATCACTAGTCTGCCTGGCAACTGCTTATGCAAACTGTCCAGCCATTGCAATACCCAATGCATTCCATTAATAACATAGAGTTGAGGCACATCATTCTAGGAGAATATTTCCAGATTGACTGACAGATGAATAACCTACTGCCCACTTACTAGTTCTAGAATCTGAAGAATTTGCTCTAAGTTTGAAGTACAGACCAAAGTGGCCAGTCTCTCCGTCAGCATCGGTCACAACAACACAAGCTCTGCTTGAAGTTACAAATATTTATAGCTGTGTAAATGGACTTTCCAATAACACTAGAATAGGATATAGTCAAAGTTTACTAAAAGAACAGCCATTGTTATTTCCTGTCATATCTACGTGTTCTTGGGGAACACTAGTAGTCACTGCATCACAACGATTACTGAAACTGAGTAAAATGTGTGTAAATGTACATGTGTTCACAAATATCCTGTCACATTGAAGTTACATCACTCTTAATATACACCTGCACTCAAGTATTGACGCCTATTCCAGCACCTTCATTAATGCACGGCTTATAGTTGCTTCCATCCCTTCACGGATGGAACTACCAATGCAAAAATGGGTTGAGTGTCTCCTGCCTTGCCTGATGTAGCTTGGCGGCCATTTCCACCAGGGAGTACAGACGAACCCAAAGGTTTCTGTGAGGAAACACCCTGAGGTACCAACCCGGACACCCTGGGGTGTGAGGGAACACCCTGAGGTACCGATCCGTACATCTTGGGGTGTGAGGAAACAAACACCCTGAGGTACCGATCCATGCACCCCGGGGTGTGAGGAAACACCCTGAGGTACTGATCCATACACCCTAGGGTGTGAGGAAACACCCTGAGGTGTGAGGAAACACCCTGAGGTACCGACCCGTACACCTCGAGGTGTGAGGGAACACCCTGAGGTGTGAGGAAACACCCTGAGGTGCCAATCTGTACACCTTGGGGTGTGAGGAAACAAACACCCTGAGGGACCAACCCGTACACCTTGGGGTGTGAGGGAACACCCTGAGGTACCAACCCATACACCCCAGGGTGTGAGGAAACAAACACCCTGAGGTACCAACCCGTACACCCCGGGGTGCGAGGGAACACCCTGAGGTGTGAGGAAACACCCTGAGGTGCCGCCCGGATCCACGTCCCCACCACTCGGCCCCTCCGTTTAGCTCTCAAACGTGACAACCCCAGCATCGCTAACAGAACACTTGGTGACTCAGATATCGGTGGCCAACTACCACTCCACAACCTCTCTGCGAGATTAGACAGCCTCATTTCCTACGGAAAACAAAAGCTAATTAGTCATCCCATTCTATATATAAAATCCTGTTTTCCTCACTCTGCTCTCTCCGATTTTGCCTCCTTGCAGTTGAACCTTCAGGGTTTTTCTCCTCATCTATTCTTTGCTAATGTTCCTTTGCTGTGGAGCTCCCTGGAGCCGCCCAGGAAGCGGATTCGGTCTGTGATTTGAAGGAATTTCAGAATATCTTTCTTTTATTGCACACTTCCTAGATACATATTGCAGTCAATGCCCCACGTAAATCTAGTCCTTGAGATTTCGGCTTGGCAGCCTTAAAAAAACCCACATAATCTTGTGCTATATTGAGGGCAGAGTGAAGGAAACCGGCATTTTGTGCTGGAAGACCAATTACAACTCTTGTGTATTGGATTCTGTCAGCTTCCGCTGAGAAAAAACACCTTTCTTCCAGAAAGTACTGCCAAATCTCGATCACAGCAGCTACATTAAAAGTTATAGTTCTATTAACACTATAACACGGTTGTAGTTGTGTTTATTTGCCCTAAAACATGTTCGCTGCACTTTCTACACTTCTTTTGGTTAACCGTATTTCATTAGAAGGAGTATTTTGATGACTTTGCTACGAAAAGTACAAAAGTAAGCGCACAGACCTAGAGCAACATAAATTACAAACACAGAACTCCCGTGTTCAAGTAAATTAGAGGGGCTGAAAGCAATGGGCAGGTAGGTATCACTGCAGCTGGGGAATTACCAGAGATCTCGAATTTCCCACCCGTGTGCACTAAGGCACGAGCCCTGCAGCCAACAAGTGCTGAAAGCTGCTGCTGTTTGCGTTGCTGAAATACCTGATGGACAACACAACCAACTCCACCTGCAGCTCCCCCACATAAATCAAGAGCGAACAGAAAGTTCTACACAGACAGTACCTGCAATCTCTCTCTCTCCACTTGTTTTTTAAAGAGAAACTTTAACAAAGATATATAGGTATATGTTATTATTCCACCCCACCTTCACTCCCATGCATACCTTGCATTTCTGCTCTAGGTGGGTTTCCAATAACCACTCCCAATATCGAAGATTTGCTCTTCAAACAAGCAAATGAAAAAACACTACCACCAGGGAGCCCAGAAGCTTAGAGCACGCTTCAAAACAGTGCAGGAGGACACTGGTGCCAGCAGCCAGCAAGAACGCACAAATCAAACCACAAAAATGGCAATTAGGATTCGAGACTAGAAATGAGAGAGGTGAGCTTGTAGAAGTGGAGGTCCTGGGGTAGAAGAAACTAAGGATCGTGACGCAGTAAAGGTTTGACAGGAGGTTTAGTGCTAGGGAAAGCTCGAAGAGAAGGGGATCGGGGGTCCTGGAGAAGAGAATTTGCCAGGAGGCACTGGCCAGGTTAACTCTGGTGTTTGGGGTGTGCTGTTGGGAACTGAGGGTGATGTGTCTGAGGCTCAGGAGTGGGTTGGAAAGGTCCGAGAACCCCCAGGGGGTCAGTAAGGGGAACACGAGCAGATTGTCTGCAAAATCCTGGGTACTGGAGGCAGCAGGGACGGACAGACTGAGCCCCCTGAGCACCCAGCACTCCCAGGCCGTCCTTCTCCCCTATGGAAAACCCACTGCCATCGTGTTTATTTTCTCTGATTTAGCTGTTAAAGCTGGATGACAAGCAGGCAAAAAAATCCATGGGCCGTTCAGTCAGGGAATCCCAACACAAAAACGTGTAAGTAACCCCCGGGTTAACTCCAGCCCGGGTTCCTCAGTGCAGGCAAAGCAGACGAACTAGGGAACGCTGCAGTGTTTGTTACCCATGAACAGCAGCTGCCACGGCTCTCGGAAAGGTGCCGGTCCCACAGCCAGCGCTCAGGTAACTGCTCCCAAAAACACACGGGGCATTTGCAAACCTCTTGTAGGTATTTATTATATCTACAAAGATCGCACCACGGCTTGCAGTCCAGGTGAACACACATACACCTGTTCTGTTACTGTTTGTATTTCAGCTCCCAACACCAGGTATTTCTGTTCAACTTGGCCTGGAATTCCAGTACATAACACCAGCTTTGGTAGTCCCATCAGCACCCCTGTGCATTTGGGGCCTACACAAAACATTTAAGCTCTTTGCTAAGGTCTGAACAACCAACCTGCCTTCTACGGATTTTTCTTCACCTTTAGCTAAGGGTGGCAACATAGGTCACTCCTCACTTGAGCCCACAAAGTGTTTTTATTTCTATTCCCCCAAATTCGAGCTCTACAAAGGCCAGCTGGGGACTTGTTTCAATATATTTGTCTAAAATGTGTGACTACAAGCAACAGAACCTCTCCAAAGTCTGTGTTCGATTTACGCAACATGTACTCGTCACTGAAAAATCATCTTTGCTCTCAGAATGCTTACCGGACTCTTTTTTTGGCCATAATGGGTGTTTTAGGATCTGTGCTTTTAACGGTGTTATCACACAGACGGGAAAATCTTTATAAAGCCTTTACCTGAGGGTGGTCACTTCGCACAAACCCTACTGCTCAAGTTGCAAACGCTGCTGCAAAAAATCTGTGCTAACCAGAAAAAGGAAAAGAGAGGAAACTCCTCGAAAACATAGGAACATAGGGCTACTGTTTAACTCCATTTCAATGGTCATCTTTTTGCACCAGTAAATCTAAGAACATTATACCAGACTTCTGGAGATTGCCAGCCCAGCCAGCTTAATGCCAGAAACAAAATTACTCCCTATCACATTCAGACTCAAGAGGCCAGGTAATAAATAGGTCACACATCACCACTTTTCTGCCTCATTAATTTCTCTTTAACTGCGTCCTGAAGTAATTTCTGAACATAAATTTAAAACTTCCATATATAGTGTCCTTTGATTACCAACACACAAAATGCACACCAAGATAGACAATTTGAAATAACCTCCTCTTAAATGGATTCCTCATTAAAATGTCAGTGGGAGATTTGGGTTTAAAAAACAAAAACCAAGCAAAATAAACACCAAAAATCACACAACCACCACATTGATTTTTTCTATTCCTATTAAAAGCATAACAGAGAGGCTAGAAAGAGGGAGGGTTTGATTACTGGTGTGGATCTCCTGCTTCATTCAATGCAAATGAATGGAAAAGGCGAAGATTATGAACTCTGTGTGTTCACACATTGATAACCCTTACAAATTCAGGGAGTGAAAGAAGAATTCTTGGCAAATAAATGGGACGAGAGTAGCTTTTCTGGTGAAGTGTCAGTATGAGACAGATGTTTTACAGGCTCAGGTAAGATAATATCTCCTTTTCATTGCACGACTGACGCTGTCTTCCGCTGAGCTACTTCTGATTTACACCAAAGCGTAACGGGAGCATCTGGTGATTGTAGCTCATGTTCCACCGTGTATCTGCTTATTGCTACCAGCAGATAAGTATTAAATCATTTGACCGCAGTCAAACCACCATGAAACAGCAGCTTGCATGTTTTTCTTCATATTCCCCTCCTCAGATACATCCCCTCCAACCTCCGCCTCTCCAGGCGTTTCTAGCGTTACGGACAAAGAACGAGGCACTAAACACGTCCTCTATGAAACCTCCTATAGCTGTGGCCGTTTAAACAAAAATTCGCAAAAGCTTATCTGTGACAGAAGTTTCAGAGTTCTAGTTCTCAAAATTTTTACTACAAAGTTTGTCGCCCCGCTTTCCAAATCGACATAGAACGTTTTGTACAAAAGCTGAAAATCATCTTTCTTTTTTATTCCCCTCCACTAGTTCCTGTCAATTTCAAGTAAATCAAATTTCAAGTAAATCAAATTCATCCATCACGATAGCTGCATTAGACTCATTGATGAATACAAAAAAACCCAAAAAAAAGGTATTTTAAATTTTCCAGAGATGTTTGCTATATTGTTATTAACAGCAATATTTTATTTAAAATAACTGGTTGCTTATATACAGGTGGTAATATACAGGTATGTAATGTACAGGTGTGAAGATTGCACATATTGCAAGCCAAGCTCAAAATAAAGAGAGAATTTGTTTATCTGGGGACCTTGATCTCATAGTCACTATTGGAAAATGCAAAATTTTCCTCAGTATCTATTTGATAAACCAAAAAGGCCAAAGCAGCTGGGACTCCTAAGCCAAAAGACCTGCCTGGAAAAGAAAAATCGAAGTTCTGTTGTACAATTCATGCCTCTCTCAGAAAAATAAAAAATACCCAGATCACAGGCCACTTAAGTTCACAGGGGAGTTGGATATTTATGGACCTTGTCTTGTATATAATTATGACAGTTAGAGATTTGCATAATCTTTAATGGCAGCCTGATTTCCTTCATTTGCCTCTGATTTTGTCGATCTAGATGACCAGGTCTCGTCCCTTATGCTGCATCCCGAAGCGTTTCTGAACAACAACCTGAACCCGAATGGTCAGAAAAGCAAGAGCAGTTTCTAAGGTTGTGTAAAGAAAGAGGGAGCACAGGAAAGCGCAGCGAACCCTGCTGTCCTTCCGATGGTTCGAGCAGCCAAAGCGCAGCCCTGCCCAGCCCAGGCGGCTGGGAAAGGCCTGTGTTAACCTCAGGGGGTCGGACAGCAGGCGAGAACGGGGACCCAGCAGCGACACAGCAAGAAAAGCCTTTGTTTAATGGTAAACGACACCTTTCCCTTCCCGGTCTAAAAGCTGTTTACTGCTAGCTGACAAATGCAAGTCCTCGCACGCTTCTGGAGCAAAAACCTGAAGCGACTCACTATTGGGATAAGTGTTTTGGACATTACACGCTCAGTTCAAGTCTTTGTAGGTGATTAGAGTGAAAAGCAGGTGGTATATGAACATAAAACAAAGGCAGATGGACTGCTGAGAATTAACGATGAGTTTCTTAATGACGAGCTCATGCTAAGTTCTAGTGAGGACAGCAATTGATTCCTTTTCGGTTCTCCCCTGAAGGCTCTATCTATCAAACAGAGCCTCTCCAAACTACTTGACAAAACTGCTTGTGGCCTAAAGATTTTCTTTCATGATTATCACTGAGAAACTAATTGATCACTTGACAAATACCAGTGGCTTTTATTCCATCCTCAAGCTTTTCACGAATCAAAAGCTGTCCATGTTGACGAGTATGACCTTTACACACGATCTGTGCCGAAAGATAGTTTTAAAATGTCAGCACTTATTCCTGCCTAAAACCAAAAATGTTCAAATTACTTTAGAAATCATGGGTCTCTAAATGAGACACAAGCTAAGGCCTGAGAAATGCAGGCTGTTACTACAAAATGACAACTATATGACAACTACTATGGATTACTCAACCTACTGGCACATATTGCAGTAGGAATCCAGTTTAATATTTCTATGCAAACTTTCGAAACATTCTAACTTCTTTCCTGCCAGCACACCTCTGCTTATTCCCTTTGCAAGGGAATCTTTATTATAAACAGTTGGTTTTCTATGTTTGTAAGAAAAATAAACTCTCTCTAAAAACTATTCCCCTAACTAAAACGCAAGACTATTTTCTCTGCATGAAAACAGGCGATGCATCAACCTCGGAATCAATGCATCAACCTGGAGCAAAACCAGTTAAGCAAACGTTTAGCAAAACCAGTTAAGCCTTATGATTAACGGGAGGAAAAGATGTTTTTCCCAGGTTTCAGTTTTCCTCTAATTCATTTTTCTCTAGGCAAAGAACAGTTGTTTTGAACAGTGAAATCTGGCAGACAGTTAACCTTTATTTCAGAGAGATAAATTTGTTTTTCATCACAGTTTATCAAATCAGCAACTTCGCTCCATAGATCAACACAGTGGGAAAATGTTATCAGGACAGAAGAGGATTTTACTGAAAACAGATTAGCTTAAAATAATATATGCCTACCTCTGCAAGGCAGAACAGCAGTTTTTCAGGGTACTCCAATACGAACAACAGGAGCAGGCAAATTGGAGGAGGAAGAATGGCCTGAACTGCCACAAAGCTTTTCCTGGAATGTCTAAAAACAGGGAAAGAAGCCTGGCTGTTGTGGACTGAGTAACACAAACCCTGTCTCCTCACAGGCCCCTTTCACTGCTTCACCATAGTATAGTTCTGGTAATTATCAGGGCAGAACTTACAAAAGCCCATGTTAAGCACAAAAAGCTTGAAACAAAAATAAAAGTAAACTTTGGTGTGCTAAAAAGAGTCAAGAGGCTTCAAGCCTTAGAATTTGTGGGTACCAGGACGTTAAGATTCGGATTTATCATTAGTTCAAATTGCCTACGTGTTCTGCCAAGCAACAGTTAAAAGAAACCAGATCCTCCAGTTTCAGATCGGTTTGGGTCAATCTGTGGGGCCTGCTGCTCCGTCCTCACCACCTCCCACCCCGCCTGAAGGCCAAACACAGGCCTGGCCAAGTCCTTTCCCAACAAATACTTGTTTCTCGGGCTCAGAAGTCGCCAGCTCTCCAGACACACGCTCAAACTACAGGAAGCAAAGCCTTACAGTTAGAACGAGAACAATAAAAACGTAAACCTACCCAAACACCAGCAAACTTTCCTCTGGATGAAGGACGAAGCGTCTTCCTCCCGCTTGCGCTTCCCCGCCTCCCAATGCGCAGCCTACGAGTTACTCAAGCTCCCGAAAACTACAGCCGATCTTTCATAAGGAGCTGGCCCCAGGTTTCTGAGTCAATCTTCCCCTCTCCATTCATCTGGTCACAGCGAACACACCTGTTACCTCCACACCTGTCACCTTCACACCTCCTGTTACCTGCACACCTCAGCACTCCCCGAAGATGCACTTGAAAAGCAGCATCCATGTAATGCTCTAAGAACTTGGGCCCCGCTTTTCATCACAGCTGCACTACATCTTGACAAATAAGTTCATCTGCCTATTTTTACAGATTTTTAATTTTTTTTTTCCCTAGGTGTTATAGGTAAATTGCAATTTTAGTACTATGATACTGTCCTGGTGGACTACTCAGTATTAATATCTGAGCAGCGTGGCATTGGTCATCGCAATGGAAACGCTGTATTTGCACTTCACTGCATTGCTTCCTCCCAAGGGAGCCCACGAAAAAGAGATCACCTTGTTGTCCGGGGTACAGAAATAGAGAATATGTAATCATAATGAACTTTTACATAGTTTATTAAACTGGAATTCTCAGTATTACTAAAGTTCATGGCTGAATACGGTTTCATCCCTGTTAAAACCAATCTTCTGATGTCGTAGAAATGTAGATTTTAAATTATTCTAGAGAAAGCTGTGCTTTACTATTTCCCGGGTTTCAGTGCAGTTACTGCTCTTGAATACCACCCTTAATACACCTTGAGGCAAAAGTTAAGTCAGCTGATTCCCCTGAGTTCTCAAGACAAACACCATTTGGGGAATGAGAATAAATAGCTCGGAGAATCTTGAATTATTGAAACAAAGTTACATCTGAAACATTTCTTTCCCAGTTTCTGTTTTTCCTCTTCGGAGTTTTCTGGCGATGGGAAAAACAACAACAACAACAAAACACACACACACACACAAAAAACACACTATTCTGACCCTTATTCCACATAAAAATGCCTTTTTCTTTACCCAACTGGGCATGGCAGAAGCAGCTGCCACGCAAAGCCAAGGAGGGAGCTGGGATCTCAACCCGCGCTGGCACAGGGGCCCTATGGAACACCCTACAAAGGACTTACAAGCGGCTCAAGACCACGCACCTGCAAATCTTACTGCAGAACTCAGGACACGGTGCAGCTTGAAAGGAAACATTCAGTTTATGAACAACGGCGCTCTGAGGAAAAGGAGACTGCGAGAAGTTGGCTAAGGGTGTCATTGCTATCAACACAGGTGGACAGCGAGGGAAACTGCTTGGGTCACTAACAACGTATTATTGTCTTTTCACATAATTCTTCATACCGTCAGTTTTCTCTGTGCTGAAAAGACATTTAACAGTACCGTAGATAAGCATGAAGAGAAAACTGATTATAGGTCAGATGCTGAAGAAGAAAACGATGAGAACAGGAACAAAGGAGCAATGACAGGCGGTTACCATGAACACCACAGATATTATTTTGCTCATTAATTGCTCATTACATCCCGTTGAAGTAGCTGTTCCTTCAAACGATGCCAGTGCTCCTGCAGAAAGCGGCATAAAGCAAAATTGTGATTCACTGAGTGTAACAATGAAAGATGTTTTAGCAATTGAAGCAGTAGTGCTCTGTTAGGCTGGGCTGAGTCCTCGGTAGGAGGGCAACTCTCAGAATCCTGAGGAACTTCTCAAACTCCTCTCTCACCAAGCAGAACAGGATAATTCTTCCAAAGGAGAATCAAAAAGCACTTTGCAAATATCAGTGATTTAGGCCCCAGAACACCTTTGGAAATGAAGCAGTATCATCTCCCTGACAAGAAGGCATGTTTTCTGAGTCATAAGCCATGTTAACGCTCCTTTCGCTGCTCATCACGAAGGCGCTGTTCTGCAGCTGACAAACAAAGGTTGTTCTCACCTCGTCTCTCTGCTTTCCAAGCAAACCTGTGCAATATGTGAAGCCTGTGACCTAACTAGAGAACCAGAGACAGGAGCGCAGCAGCACAGGGCTGCCTGGGGAGGGGGGGACGTGGGGAATCAAGCAGTGAAAATACATAACCAGTCTTCCAGCAGACTGAGAAAATAAAGCTGTGAAAGACAATAAAGCCATGCAAGAGATACAATAAGGCAAGCAAAGGAGAAACCAATTGTCATTCGTAACCCACAAGTGGTTTATCGCATTATTTTATTGTTTCGTTCAATGATTTCCAGTAACACTAACAAAGACCTCAGAAAAACTTACTTGTCTACCCTTGAATCTTGTCCAGTAGCAAAGCGATCCCAGAGCAACGCGATGCACGTGCAACCCTGCTTTCCTTCAGCAATAATAAATCAATACGGTGCCTTTCCCAGACCTCCCCCAGCCTCCCAGCTCTGCCATGGCACCAATTTTCCTACTAAATCTACAGAAATTCTGAGATGAACTACACAGCACAGAGTTAGGGTCGCATTCTGATCCGAATTTAGGTCATTGTCTTTCACAAGTGGCACTTACAATGGATTCATTTCTAAACGTACATATATCCTAAACCGTGCATTTTTTGTTTTAAATCATAAACCCTGCTGCAAGAGCGGATGTATTCGTACGACCCATTACAATAATGGATTCATTTCTAAATTTATATAGATCCTAAACCGTGCGTTTTTTGTTTTAAACCATAAACCTTGCTGCAAGAGCGGATGTATTTGTACGACCCATTACAGGAGACGCCAGCTCCGAGCGGCAGGTGGTCCTCTCTCAACCTGGAATTATATATAGCATCCATTACTGACATGGGGAGAAGTACAAGTGAATCACCAATCACCAGAAAAACGTATAGCAGGAAAACACCTGCCTTCCCACCTGTTGCTTTGCGTTCCTTTGTGCAGTTAAAATGTGAGCTTTAAGTAGCTATATGTTAAAATCCATAGACTGGAAGTACGGGCTTGTTAAATAGGATAAGAATTAGGAAATAACCGAACACAGCAGCAGCGCCTTGAACCGGTTCTGAGAAACCTTTGTCTTGTCCAAAACCAAAGTTATTTTAAAGTCTGAGGTTCCTTCCGACCTGAGTTATTGTGAGATTTGTGTGGCTACGCACCATGCAGGAGAGAGCCCTGGTGGCCTTCACCGCACTGCTCAGAAACAAGCACTGCATGCAGTTTTCTGTGCAGCCACGACATTATACCGCCAAGCGCGAAAAACACACACGGTAGGTGTGGGATTGTTCTAAAAAAAAGGTGAAAATTGTGCAATTTTACAATATAATCGTTAGCGTATGAGGGCTCTGTTTCTGGGGCAAGGAAGCCAAAAGTTAAAAAAAAAAAAAAAAAGAAGGGAACGAACTCTTAAAACGTTAAAGATCTCAGTCTACACATAAACCACGTTCAGCTATTTTAAAAGAAGTGATTTGAAATTAGAGATTTTTTCTCTCGTCATCAACTTGTAATGGCAGCCTATGGGCCATAGCTGTTGCTAAAAGCACTCGGGAATTTGGGCAGGGTAATTATAACGAGCACCTTTTCTCCTTCAAGAATGAGAAATGAGTGGTAAATTTGCCACCTACTTCATATACAATGGAAAGAGGACACACAGGAACAACAGAGTCACTGCTTTTACTTTCTAATTCATCTTGCACCTCTCTTGACTTTGGCCCTTATTTAAATCCGTATCTAACTATAAAAGCGTCATCCTCTATACTTTTTATAGCAGAGTACTTGAATATGGGGCAGTAGGCACAGGTTCTTCTTTAAAATATAAAGATAATAAAAATAAAAACAGAAACAGGAATCTCCACGTAATTTTCTATAAAACTTAGGTAGACCCTACAAAAGAGTTTAGGAATGATAGATTTGCAAAGCCGCAGAAAATTGCCAATAACATTGCATGCGTTAAACAGATCGCTCTCAACACCAATGGCCATGAACTTCAAAACTGCGTATTTGGCATCTATAATTTGCAGTAAGAGGTGAGATCTTCCAGCTCTTCCCAGAGATTTTCTTCAGTTATCAGATTCAGTCTCTTCCACATGCAAGCAGCAGGGAAAGAAAACATCTTAAAGGAAAAAAAAGCACCACCAAATAAGTGCTGCAATTGGGCAAATAGCGCTCTGCATCTGAGCTTCTCCAACGCTAAACCAGAGGTAAGAGCTCCCAGCCTTTGCGAAATTGCTGTATAAAGATCGCTGCTAACCAGGGACCATTGCACACAGCCCAGACAGCAAACCAGCTCCGGGGGAAACGGAGCAGCTGCTTCACGGAGCCCCGGGACGTAACACAACATCCAGCACCGCACGGCTTCGCTCCGCGAGGAAAACCGGCACGGCCATTTTCCATTTCCTTCTCGTGGAAAACAGCGTGAGTGGAACAGAATGGCAAGGAGCTGCCGGAGGTTTGATCAAGACATTGCCCCTAATAGTTGCATCGTTGCAGAAAAACCCACGCTTTCTGTAGGGTTTGCTTTTAACCTCTTGTTTTGATGTGGAATTGCCCCCTACACTTGGAAGGAGCAGGACTTTCCCACTTGCACCGTGCTAAGCCGTGGTTTGTTGACAAATCTAACAGAGAAATCCCATCAAATAAGTGACTTCCGGTGCAATTTAGCTATTCCTGCTCTTGGGAATCAAGCCTGCTTAATCTTTTAAAAGCTACAGCAAAAATAGTGCAAGATTATAAGGCTCCTTGCACCATATTGGTTTTAAATTCACTAGCAATGTGAAGAACATTAAATAGAAGATTACTATGAAAGTAAAATCCTATAAAACAATGCAATTAACGGTATTATTTTAATCACAATATGTTGATGAAATCAACAAGATCTCCCTGAAGAGACTTCTGCTGAGGACATTTATCCTAGGGCTCATTTCATCCACAGACACGGGTACTAAATAAGTTATTTGCCCTTAAATATTGCCGCATTTGTTTGAACAGAAACATTATTTAAAGCATCAGAGGAAATCTCCGGTTCCCCCAACACTTCTCTTTGAAATCCCTTAACACAGAGCAGACGACCGTCTTCGTATGCTCTCCCTAAGAGATGAATTCTAACACTCCCAAGAAATGCTTTGGAAAAGACACTTTTCTTCACACACAAAACGAGCACGCACATCTGACTTTGTTCACGTTCTATATCAGAAATCCACGCAGAAGTTGGCTTCTAACTATTCTGAACAACGGCTACTAGTAATTTTGAGTATTACTGCAGCACCACTAACAAGCCTCTGACGAGCATATACGTATATATAAGGTCACATAAGACCTTTCCTTAAGCCTAGATCACCCCCTCTCTGTGAAATTGTCACTTCAATAATTTTTCAAGGGATCTAAAGTGCAGTTTCCTATCAGCTCAGATATGCTCACCGCAGTGGTTTCTTTGATGCACTCAAGTGCATTTAAACTATTAGAGTGATATTGTGGAGTTTAGTCCTTGACTTCCACTCACAGCAGTCAGCAACACCAAGAGATGAAGTGACAAAGAAAGGAAACTGGTTTGTGTAAGGAAGCAGGGGGACAAGCTCCGCTTCTCTGCCTCGGTCTCTCTCCTGTCTCCTCTTTTCCCAGTCTTTCTTCAGCAATGAAACAAGGAGTCATTGCCAGCTGTTCCGGGGGAACTTACAGCATCTCACCAAGGCAGATATTTGAATGCGTCCTCTACGAAGTTGCGGGTTTCTCTTCAAAACTGCACGTCATTTCTGTCCGAGGGCAAGCTCGGGGTGTGGGGATCTCCTACCCGGGTCCCGCGCCAGCGAAGCCTCTCGAAGCGCTGTGCAGGTAACGCAGGCCGGCAGCGCTATGGTAACACCTGCACTCCACGACCCTAAAGGTCTTTTCCAACCCAAACGATTCGGGGACTTCTCAGGCGTAACACAAACGCAGAAATTCGCCAGGAAAAACAACCCCACCCACCCACCCACCCTTACTGCAAATATTATTCACAGTCCGAAAGATGTTGTAACAAATATCGTAATGGAGATGTATATTTATAAAAATTTAAGAGCAGAGACTACAATAAATTCTATTTTGGATTATTTTCTTGCCTATCATATAAACACACGGGAAAAAATTACAGAGAACCTCTATAAATAATCAAATCAGTGGATATGTGCGCAGTTAAATATTGCAATCTTAATCATTCGTACTTTCAGATAACAGCATATACTTTCAGAGTGTTGCTCAGATCAACTGCATGGCGGGTTTGGAATGTTTTAAAAAATTTCGTTGTTCTCAAATTTCATATTACACGAGCTTTCAGGAATTTGCAAGGGAAGCAGGGATGTTCCCAGAAGCAGCTCAGTTGTATCTTTCCGTAGTAGGTTCTTCATTTGGGCATAACCATGGCCACTTAAACGCTTTTAAAGGAAGATCGATCAGCATGGGCAAGAAGCACAGCAAATAAGATGCTGGTATTTTCTTTCTTTGCACTTGCAGCCCTTTGAAGCTGCACACGCAGCAGCTGAAGACTCTGGGAGTCAGGATGCAACTGGAGCCCATCCGTGACCACCTGGAAAGCAAAAGCTCCTTCTCCATAGGACAGGTACAAGTGAGATGACTTTTACTCTCATCGTGCTTGGGAAATGCCGATTTTAAAGAAAACAGGGATGCAAGAACAGGATGGTAAAATCAGAAGTGTCCAAGGGGAAGTTTGGAGTCAGATTCCTGCCTGTTGTTTGACCCATTGTGGGAAAAAAAAGGGCATCAGGCTGTGTCCCGGCTCAAGGCTCAGAGCAGCAGTCAGCGACTCCTCTGGACGGAGAACCCCGGACGGGTTTGCAGGCTCTGCTGCCAGACGCAGGACGTCTCTGCAGAACGTCTACCACGTTTTCAACTCGCATTATCTACCTTCTGTTTCACTAAGTTCTAGCCAAACAGCGAAACAGCACCCGCTCTCAGAGGCTGTCAGGTCCCCGGCTCAACGTGCGCTTTCACGCTGAAACCCAGAGCTCTTCTCCTTTTGTCTACAGACTGTTTGGCAACCGGGAAAAGCAGATCTTTAAAGATAACAATAGCAAAGCAAAGTATGTTTTTCCTGCACATAGATAAGAGCAAAATCCAGCCAGAAAACACAAGCGTGTGCATACAACGTAGGTATCTAAAGCAAATGCACCAAGAGTGGGAGGCGGTACGGTACCTCGCAGTTAAAACGTGGCTGAGGTTCTGCAGGACACCAGGCACGCTGCACAGCTACAGTGTGTGCGCTTTGTCCTTCCGAAAAGCCTGAGCCAAGAGAGCAGGGTTTCTGACACTACACATAACACCCCAACGACTGGGGGGGAAAGGGAAGCAAGAAAAGGAGGGGGATGCTAAAACGCAAATCCCCCGCATTTTCTGATCTCGTTTCATTTTGAAAGGGAAAGAAAAATCTAGCAGGCAAATCACAGCTGCCTCAGAGGCAAGGAGCTGAAGGGTTCGCAAACGCTGCCCTTCGCTTGCACCGCGGCCAAGCACTGAGCAGCCAGCGAGCACCAACGCCGGCAAGGGGTGCTACTGCACCCCCATGGAACACACGGACTGCAGTGCTGCTGTTTCAGAATCGTTTGTAGCTATTGGAGCTCATTTTCTTCAAGAAGATCATCAGGTAAAGTTGTAATCCGCAATTCTGTGGAGGGGAAGGGAAAACCAAAGTGAGTCGTCAGTTCAAAACTGCCCGTTTCTGGCCAGTCTTAAATACCCAAGATGTAAGGCTGGGATGCAAACGTGCTATCCACAATTCCACATACCTAGCTCAATTACCTAAAAGCTTTGCTCTGTAGAGACAGTTTTTTTCCACCGCCCAGCAGAAAGGCAGCATGTCTCAATGTAAAAACCGAAAGAATCGTTAAAAATAAAGACATTCTGAAAAGAAGCTCACCTTGCATCCTTTATAGCATACTAGACGAAGCAGGGGCACTTTCAGAGACCAAGTTCTATGTCAGCCACCTAAAAACGCCTTTTCGCCTGTGTTATTTCACACGTTACACACACGCTCCCTCAGAACATTTTCACACGAGCTACCGCGGCTGGGCAGGTGAGCTGCGTCAGGACAAACAGCTCCGCATCAGAACAAAGCGAACCAGGCCGATTCACCAGCTAAAGGTTTCTAGACGGACACTTTCCCGCCCCTATCCTATCCTATCCTATCCTATCCTATCCTATCCTATCCTATCCTATCCATCTCGAGGGACGCTGTCCGCCTGGGAAATTACACTTGTGTGAGAAAAATGAGGGATGAGCGCAAATGAGGACAAAATTCTGCTGGCTCTGCTGGTTTACAAGCCTGGCATTTCTGTGACAGACACAGAAGAGTTCACAGATACATTTCTTCCCACGTAAACCTGAAGTGTCCTACATTTTGCTCAGACCATACAAGTACATCCATTCTTTTTTAAAAGAAAACACCTTACCCATCTGGAATTTTCTTCTAGACAGTGAATTTCCACCCCCCCGCCTCCCCGAGAAGCAAAAGTCAGCAAGTGAATTTTCCTTTGAGAACAGAGAATCATCGGTCGAGAAAAACCTGAACGTGAATCCACTTCAGTCGGTGTCACCCAGCACGGTTCTCTGGCTGTTAGTTTGTTTCTAAAAGACTTGCATAGCCCCACAATCAAAGAACAAACTCTGGAGTGTCACAAGTCACAAGCATATTAGATGTGAGCTCAATTTCTATTGGCATCACCATGAATACAAAACCTGAGAGCCTCTAGACTATCTTCAGCTGTTATGTACAGGTCCAGAGGAGGCAACACCATGGTGTTATCACCTGAGAATGTGGCCCAAAGTGACAGCGCAGTAATAGTTCACAACAGCCAGGAATTTCTGAGTCTTCAGAGAGCTTTTTGAAAGTTACGAGCATTTAGAAGTGTGCATGCATAAATATAGACTTCGAAAACCAAACTTTGCAACATTTTGATTACACAAGATTAAGACAAAACACTGTTATAATCCCAAACTGGCATATTCACTCATGTACCGCTGAATTGATGCAACATGTAAGCAAAAAAACACTGCTTGAAAGAAACTAATTAAACTCGAACCATATTGAGGAATCCTTTGTTATGATACTTCGGGATAGCTGACCAGACTTGAAGGTTCATTTATTCAGCTAACGAGGTGAGATGACTCAGACACAAAGCAGGCCACCAGCTATTTCAGCTCAGGTCCTACTGAATACAGACAAATACTAACGAAATGTCTGAAAGGAAGCAAGGGATACAGAGAAGCTTAAAATAAATGATCAGGCAAAGAACGCCACTTGTGGCGATAAAATAAGTTTTTTTCCACATTGCTACTTACTTTGCTGAGCTGTACCCTAAGTGCATAAAATATCTGCACGCAAGGTAGGAAAAACCCGCTATTGACATTGCCCGAAAGAATAAAATCCACAGTGAAACAGAAGCGTAGCAGGACAAGGGTGATTTCCCATACTGCTATCAAGTCAAACTTACGGGAAAGCTTTAAGCCTAATATCTCCTGGTCAAATTACAGCAAGACGTGAAGCTCCAGAAGCAATGTAGATGATGTGCATGTTCTGCTGTGAAATCGTTGGTAGTTTAAAATCAGTATTACTATGGGGAGCTCGTTCTATTTGCCCTTATTCCCAGCTCTCCAGGCAATTTACTGTCCACATCCAGTACCATATATTGCCAAGCACCCATATGCCAGAACAGCCCAAGAGGAAAGAGAACGCCTGCTAGGTCACGTACTCAGTCCACTAAAACTTCTAAGATGAGCCACTAATATCAAAGCAGCTTGTGTTTCTAAAAAACCTAAAATACTGGAAAAGTTGCACTAGCAAATAAGATACGCTGATGTGAAAAAAAAATCTGAATTACAGATGACTAATGTAGGCACAATGCTTACTGATGGCCTGGAGTTCAGTAGATGACCTCTTACGGCAGCTTTTAGATTCTAATCAATGAGAAACATCTGATGGAATTCTGGTAAAGTTTTTACTCTTTACTGGCAGAGGTATTTCAAGTCTCTAGATTTAAATTATAACACTTCAGCAACAAAAAACCATAAAGGTCAAAATGAGAAAGGTAGAAGGATCATGAGAAGAAAGGTAAATAAAATCTGACATTTAAAACATTCTCAGAATGATACTATTTTGTTCTTGCACATCGTAGACTTTGATCTTTTAAATAATCACCATTCCTCTTTTGCAAACAAACAATTTAGGTCAAAGTTCTTCCACTGCTTTCAGAGAAACTGTTGGTTCACTGCACTGACAGATACTTCAGCAAATGGTTTGATAGAACAGAACCTAAACAGGAGACCAGAGCAGCTAGTGCAGAGGTCCATGTACCTATCTACGTTATATGATGTCCTGCTCAGTCCCACCCCCTGGACTGAATGTTTTAAATTTAAATTTAATTTAAATTAACTTAAATTTAAATTTAAAGCTGTTCAAACAACAAGCTGGTGGTTTGGATTCTTACGTCTCCATTAGGCATCAAAGCAGAGTTGCTGTGCACCTAGATGAGAATTTTTGGTTCGAATTCTATTGTCCATGCTCAGCTTTAGAAAACAAACAACAAAAAGGAGTTATGGGCTTTCCCATAGTATTCCAGACAAACAGAATTGAAAAATAACAGTAGTTCTAAATATGAAGAGCTCGTAAATCTCTGCTTTTGGTCTGATGCTTTTTTTTTCCAAGATCGTAGGGAAGCACCAAGGTTCTCAAGCCCCACCAGGGAATTTAACCCCATAACTACCACTGAAACTAAAGATAATTGCCTGTCCTTGATATTCAACCCCAGGTTCCAGTATAGGTTGGGGAGCGACCAGTTGGAGAGCAGTGTAGGGGAAGGGACCTGGGGGTCCTGGGGACAGCAGGGTGCCCATGAGCCAGCACTGGGCCCTGGTGGCCAGGAAGGCCAATGGGACCTGGGCTGGATGAGAAGGGGTGGTCAGTAGGTCAGAGAGGTTCTCCTGCCCCTCTGCTCTGCCCTGGTGAGACCACATCTGGAATATTGTGTCCAGTTCTGGCCCCTCAGCTCCAGAAGGACAGGGAACTGCTGCAGAGAGTCCAGCGCAGCCACCAAGATGCTGAAGGGAGTGGAGCATCTGCCGTGTGAGGAAAGGCTGAGGGAGCTGGGGCTCTGGAGCTTGGAGAAGAGGAGACTGAGGGGTGACCTCATTCATGGGGATCAATATGGAAAGGGGCAGTGTCAGGAGGATGGAGCCAGGCTCTTCTGGGTGACAACCAGTGACAGGACAAGGGGCAATGGGTGCAAACTGGAACACAGGAGGTTCCACTGAAATATGAGAAGAAACTTCTTCCTGGTGAGGGTGGCAGAGCCTGGCCCAGGCTGCCCAGGGAGGTTGTGGAGTCTCCTTCTGTGCAGCCATTCAAACCCGCCTGGACACCTTCTGTGTAACCTCAGCTGGGTGTTCCTGCTCCGGGGGATTGCACTGGATGGGCTTCCGAGGTCCCTTCCGATCCCTAGCATACTGTGATACTGTGATTTTCCTTTTCCCCTCCAAACTATCACCCCTAAGCCTTGAGCTCAACCCTAACGCTTTACTCAGCAAACCAGAACAACTGATCTCAGATGACTCACATCCAAAGCCCTCAACCACCATTCACCACTCAGCTATGTAGCGAAGGTCATTTTTCCGTCCCCGAGGAGTCACCCGCAGCAGAGCAGCAGGTCGGTTCTCACTCTGGGTTTGCAGAGCCGGGTACGCTCAGCCTGCCTGAAAACAACTGACCAGGCACAGGAACCAGCGCGGGTGGCCAGGCCAGGCCTGGGAGAGGCTGCTGGACCAGACTGGGCAATCACGGCCTCCAGACGAGGAGAGGCGACCAGCACACGTCAACACCGCTTCTGCACAACCCCTGGTTAGTACAGGAGAAACGGTCTCGCAGCAGAGCTGGTGGGCTGAGGCCCGGTGGGAGCAGCCGCCTCTTTGCAGAGGTAACGGCGCCTTCTGCGGTTACTGCGCTGGCTCAGGGATAAGAAAATGAAGCATGGACAGCACACAGTTCACACGGTACGAAAACGTAAAGCAGTTCAAATGCAGTAAGGCAATTCCTCTGCGCTTACCAGTGCCCCTGTGCTGACCGCACAAACCTGCATAGTCTGCAATACGCACCAGTACTGACCCTACATGTACTGGATAGGCCATCGCCTCTTTTCCCAGTGTAGGCAAAGCTTCTTCAGCTGCACCAGCAAGATTAAAGGTGCTGCTTTCAACGGGTGCTACTGCTAGATTTACTGCTAGATTTTTGTGTCTTGGATTAAAAGGGAGGCCTCAAAACCCTGAAAAAAAAAATTGTTCTATTGCATATATTTATGAAAATGTAATTCCATTGGCTTAATCGATGTGAAGATTCATACTTATTCATATCAGTTTGCTTCACTTCTTTTACAATTAGGGTAGCAAAGATGCCAGTAACTAAGCAGACCAAACAGACAATCTACACGCTCAAAGCGTGTCTCTGGTGCTGGTTCCCTCAGCTGCCAATGGAATAAAGTCCAGAACTTCGGGGAAAAAAATCTGCTGGTGTCAGATGTTCCGGACAGGTGTCCCTAGAGGTTAACCTCACCCGGGAACCGTTGCTGTGCTCAGGTCATTGCTCCGACTCCGGTCTGAGCGTCGCAGGGACAGAAACAGTCGTGGTGTACACGGAAATTTTGCAGAGAGAGAAGGCAACTTCCACTTCTTTTCTCAGGAAAGGATTCCATTTTCTACAATAACATACTGTTTTCTGCCTTTTTCTTATCACAGATTTTTATGCTGCCTCTACAAAACCAGAGTAAAAAAATATAGCCCTTTCAGTTAGGTTCAAATTCAGTGTGTTGCTCTGTCACAAAAATATTCCCTCTGCAAGTCTGTTAGAAACACGAGTCTCAGCACATCAAGATATATTAAATGGTAATATCTGAGAACGGTGAAGTGAAGGAATCATAAATAAACTCAGAAGATTTTCAGTCATCTCTCCCTCCCACTCTTCCAGCCAAAAGGTTTTAGTATCCCTTTTGGCATTTGGTCAGGGTGGTGATGGATAGCTGAAACAATTATGCCAGAATTAAACGCAGTTTTTCTATCCGTTCACAGTGCTGGTCAGAAGACAGAAGAGCTACTGTTACCCACATAATGCTGCCTGTTATTGTATTATAACAAGGATATAAAAGGACTGAGTCTGGCCAACATTTATCTTAAATACAGAACTGTTTTCTCAATCCCCAAAGAAATAAAAGAAAGAAAAGAAACAACTACATACCACAGAGAGCAGGACATACATGAATGCCCACACCTCCTTTAAGATGTATTTATTCTCTGCTTTGTCTTTGGCTAACTCGCTCTCCACTCAGAGTATCTGTATTAAGTACTCACAAAGCCGGATGCAATTTTGCCATTAGAAAGCTTGACTGAAGAGGACATAATCATACGGCAAGAGTTATAATCCAGGGGCTGCGTGACACAAAGGACACGCGGAATTTGTTCGACACGACAATTTTCTGTTATTGTTTTGGGATTACAACAAACCTGCGGCTAAACTAATTGTGCCAGGATAGCTGAGGTTGTGTCAGCACTTTTCTTGTAAACCTCTTTTCCAGTGGATTTATTACTAAATAAAAAGTTTTTCAGGGGCTGAAACCTGGCATGAAAGACTGCATTTATCTCTAGAGACTGAAAAAGAAATGCACTTTATCTTAATGGAAGGGAAGAAGAAAAGCTTGCTAGCTTGGGATATATAACTTTCCACTGCTAATATTACCAGCGCCACGCATATTCTCCAAGTTTTTAAAAATACAGGGAAAAATCCTTTGTTCGTGTAGCTTCATTTCAATTTGGAAAACAAAATTCCCATGCAAGCCATCTTTTCTTGTTATGGAGATTTTCAATTTCATATAGCAATGATTTTTCCCTGGATATCCAAATACAGCGCCGAAAGAAAGGCCCTGATTGTACCCTCTGGTTACACAAAAGCCAAAAATAGTCTACAAATTACCCAACATGTGTTTATTTTTTAAAAATCCTCTTGTGGCATGCATTTATTTCTCAGTCGTACTAGTTGGTGATATCAAATTGGGCCGTATTTTGGTTCTTTTCTTTAATATCGCCAGCCCTGCCAACTCCTGTTGGGTCAAACAGCCAAGCTGGCTCCACTCTCATGCCCCCATCACCAACAGCAAAGCCCTGAGTCTCAACGAGCCACTTCTGCAAATTCACTCTAAGAAACACGTGTAAAACGATCGTTTCCCTCAATATTGTTCCTCACGGACATCTGCGCAGGTCTAGTGCTTCCCACCCAGTTCAGAGGTGCAATAGAAAGCTATGAAAGCACTCGGCGCTGAGACTCGGGCAGAAAAAGGCTGGCACGGGGAAAGAGCTCCAGTTGGCTCTTCTGCAGCTGCATCGCTCGTGTGTGCCAGGAGGAGGAAAACTTCAAACAAATCCTCTAGTTATGTCAGTAATTCAGCAGAGAAAAGCGAAAGATCTGAAATGTAGGAGTTCAATTCTAATCAAGATGCTTCTTTTAAAGAACAACTTAACGTCTAGATCGCCAACTTCAGCCTCGTGACCTGTTGGAACACAGACAGCAAGAGGCTACAACCCTCACAACTGGTTCAGGATTTGCACAGCCCTTTCTCGTTCAATGAAATCCCTTCCTAAAAGGTTTTTTCCTATACAACTGTACAGCTTCGGTCTTTTTCTTTCTACCTTTTTTATCCTCTCCCTATTCCCTTGCTGTAAACACACATTTGATACAAGAGAAGAAATATTAGAGAGGGCTAACTGAACAGTGAATGCCGCTTAAAGTGAAAAGGATTTGACAGAGTCAGGCAGTAAAGAACTGGAGCCCCACCGCAGCACAGCGGGGATTAACGCTCTTTACGAAGTGGAAAAAGACTCGGATGAGGCAGACACTCCGCTAGCAAAGAAACCTGCATTCTTTTTGCTTTGGGTCTCCTGCCCTGTCGTTGGGCAGCATCTTCTCCCTGTGCTGAATTCAGTTTAAGCCAGTGAGTCTGCTCAGTCAAGCTTGGCTCAGCTCCCCAGAAACAGCTCTTTGAACTGCACCCTTGTGCATTTATTTAACAAAAAATAAATCTCTTATTCATGTCAGGCACTGGCACACCACAGAACATTCTCCCTTCGCTGTCAGACATTTTTTTCTTCATTTAACTGACATGCACTACCAAATGAAGTTTGCAAAGGAAAAATAAACACGCTTGTTATTGGAGAGAATAAAATGACAAATGATTCTAATTTGAGATTTTTGTTTTAATCTTTTGTAACTATAGTGATTCAATCCCGTATTAACCAAGCATTGCAACAAAGAATACTATAATCAGAAGATTGTTGTTCGTAACAAACACAGATGAATTTTCAAATTGTCACAGCACTGGGCCATCGACATCCAGAGACTTCTGGGGGATGCTGGAATCCAAGACCTTAGTCTTCTACCTACAGAAATACTATTTAAGCCACCAACACTAAGAACTCATTATACTGGTACTATTTAGAAATTCAGTAAGAATTTACGTGTCCTAAGAGCTGCTATTCAAACAGAAGGAAAAAATAATTACATTCAAAACTGATGTTTGAAATACACATTATAAATACAACAAAGTATTGGGAGACTGACGTGGACTCAGGGCCTGACATCTACTAATTGAAAGCAGGTGTATTCTGGAATCCACCTGAAGCTGGCAGCACCAAAGGGTTGACTATTACTACATCTACTTACCTCATCCTTAACGAGCTTCAGCTTCCGGACAATGACAAATGCTGAAGCAAAGTTAACGCACCAAGAACATCGTGGTGCCTGATAAGATGCAGAGAGCCGTGAAGCCGCGTGCACTGGGGCTCTGGAGACCACGAGGAAGCGACTGGAGCTGCACAATTTAAGATGTTATCAGAATTTTTTGGACAGCCCTTTCTGTTCTCACAGGGTGCATCTAGGAGACACATTCATAATGGAGAAGTATACCCATTATATACACGCACATACCCCCTTACATATATAGATTGTACAGCACCCATTTTTCTTTTGCTGCTATAGCTTTAAATATATGACATCCAAATAACTTTTGTCTTTATTTTGTATTAGTTAGCTAGGGGTGCAGCAAAACTTTTTGTTGGCACAGGACTTGGATTCGATACCCAGAAACATCAGCCTGCCATGGTAAAGGTGTGAGGAACACGGACGGCACTGACAAGCACGGTTATCCTGCCGCCAGTGCCTCAGTTAGAGATTAACACACCATTCTGGAGCTAGAGTGGATGCTTATTGCCGAGTTACAACCTTAGTATCCAATGTGCGAGGTTGTTACTGCTAAAGGGTACTAAATCTGCTGTGGCTCAGCGAAGAACAGGAATTGCAGGTACAATTATTCCTTTCTCCTCCGCTCATGCTGCAAAACAAATAATTAATCCAGATAGTGTAAGTGTGAGCAAGAGGATGCTGAGATGGTATTTCACCCATTTTCAAGAGGCCAGATACAGACGTTGGCCCCTGGCCTGGCACGGTGCTTTACCCTGGGAGAACGAGTACCTTGCTCACTACATTAAAAAGTCACTAGCTCAGTGTTATCAAGTGCTCATTTAAAGTAACATTTGTGATCTGCCAAACTACTCAACGGCGTGCAGTAAGGAGTTTTAAGCCATTAACAAGCTTCCAGTTATATATAATCAGGAGGATGGGTTTAAATAAAAATCACTTTCGAGTAGGGGAATGATTAATCACTGCTGTTCTCCCCTTCATTTGTATTCTTAGCAAAAGTTGTCAACCTTTGTCCCAGCATTAACGGCAAGTTTTATGCGACTGTACCTGGTCTTCTTAAAATTGATTAATTAGCAAGGCCACATTTTATTTGAAAGCACAGAAGAGAGTCACATTTTCATTCAGTTCCCTAGGGAACTAATTATAAGGTCTGCTCAACATACATCACAACAATATCTCCTATATGGCACAAGTAATTCTTTAGATACTGTAAATATCCTTCCAAATATTTAAAACAGAACTGCTTCAGCTATTTGGAAGTTTTCACTAGAGACTGGTGCCAGCCTCTGCTGGGAAGTTCCAGACATTCCCTGCCTGGGAAAGACAGCAGGTCCTCAATATCACCACCCCGAAACCCTGCAATGGGAATTCATCGCATTCACCTCCGAACCAGCACAAAGGAAAAAGAAATAAAATGGAAGGAGAACATAGTAGTAAAGATTACACAACCCTTAAAAAACAAACCAAAACCCACCACACATACATGTTTAACAACCCCGTGATGTTTTTCTCCCCTAGCGACAGCGCAACAGTCAATTCTTTCTTTTCTCCACCAGCAGTGCACTGGAACCTGGCAGTTTTGCTGCACCAAAAATAAGAGCAGAATCTGCAAAAGCAAATCTTCTAGACAAGCAAAAATCCTTCTTGCCCATCTGCCACCAGCCCTGGGCAGCGAGAGGGGCTCAGGAGGGGCAGTGGCTCTGAAGTCACTGCTGATCATTCCCAGTGCCTTTAAGAGTGGAGTCCCAGCCTACGAGACATACAGGGACTTGAAAAGAAGTTCTGTGTAGCAGCACTTCCAGCTTAAAAAGGTCAGACAGCCTGTGAGAGAAAGGAACCAGTCACTTGTACCTGGGCAACCAACACACACAGAAGATCCCCTGAGCAGTACAAGACTCCTCAAGCCTGTACCAGGAACTCAGCTGCCACAAACCTGCGATTTACCGCTCCCGATATACACAAACACCAACACAGCCTTGGAAAGCTGTGCAAAGGAGCCCAGGAGCTACACCCAAGTCAGATTACTCCTTTCTTGGCTCCCGGAGTTCTCAACCTGCTTGGGCTGTGCTCTGATTCACAGGATTTGGCCTAAAGGCAAATTTTAGGGGAAAAAAAAACAAAAAAAAAAAGGGAAAAAGCTACTTGATTGGCTCCAAAGCTCTTGTAAATCGGCTGATCCGGCGCACACGAAGCAGCAGAACAGCTTCCATCGCAACACACGCTCTCTCTGCTCGGTAGTTTCTAGGGCAGCTGTCCCCGGCGCGGCTCCCCGAGCGTGCAGGCGCCGCGGGGCGCTCGGACGCGCAAACCGCGGCGCCAGGAGCGCGTCTGGATTGCTGTCCCTGCACCCCGCGAGAAAACCGCTGCTCCAAGCCGACTGCAATGCAGACCTGTACTGCCCTGCATGGCCCAGCCAGACCTCAGTGCGGTTACAAATAGACGGGAAAACGCCCCGCGAGAGCCCAAGACCAGAGATTAAACTTTCTGAAGCCAGGCAGATGAATTACACAAGACCAGGCTGGCTAGAACTACACACCAGCTATTTGCACATCCAAGCAGAAGACAAGTCTTTCCACATCAGCAAACAGTCTTAAATATTTCTAAAATCTTCCCCAATCCACTTTTTCTGAAGCTATATCAAATCCTTTGAAGTATTCATTTACCTCACCTTCACGACATAACCAACTAACAGTGTAACTTGAAGTCTGACATACATACCAAATCACAGAAGCTTGTGCCATTGCAATGTTTGGTTAAAATTACTGTATTTAGTCTTTTAAGATTTTCTTACATTAGTCCGCAAGTTACAGAGAATCTGTAGCTCTCTTGAATTTCGTCACCTTGGAAACACCACTACATGCAGGAAAACAAATCCCAGGAAAATAAAGATGGATTTATTATCTGTTATACAACGAATTTTTAATTCTGAATCTTCTATTTGTTGTTCCCAAAGAATGTTGCAATAACTGAGAAAAAAAAAATTATTTTCTTTTAGTTCTATATCTGAATAACAGCAATTGTAACTGCGATTTTGAAGATTATGAACATAGATAAATGAGGTCTGATAAGCACATACGATTTCCCTCAACAACAAAAACACAGGACCTCTGAAAAAAGATGAACCGCATTTGTGTGAAATGTAATTTTAATGCTAAATACTGCATCTAACAGGAAAAGTTGCTTATTTTTTTAAATGTCTGAAAAGTACACATAGGAGAAAACACCAGTTCCTAGTGTTCTAAATAAGAGCTCTAGGACATGTCAGGATCTACTGAAATCAATGAGAATTAACACTATTTACTTCACAGGAGAAAAAAACAAACCAAACCAAACCGCAAACATTTGATATTTTGCTAAAATAGGCAGCCTGAGAAGCTCTAAGTTGTTTGGTCTGGTTTTCAGTAAACGCTGAGGAAGTCACCGAGCGTTCCCATCAAGTGCACAGTGAACAGTTTAAATGGTTTTATCTTTGGGGTATTTTGTAGTCCGATACCATCTTCACTGAACAATGAGTCACTGCTGAAGAAACAAAATGTTCTGCATCTGAGATAACAAATATATTAACAAAAAAAGAGAAAAGAAAAGCAAGCAAGAAGACTTAATCTGAAAAAGAAGAAAACTCAATTTGTTATTACATACTCTTTGGCCAAAGCAGCCAGTGTGCGTTGACCTCGAGGGCACGCAGCACGCTCCATTTAGTTGTAATGGCATTTGGGAAAAGCCAGAATTTGATGAAACTTGCAGACGGCAAAACTTTACAGGACTCTGGAATTTTTACTATTGCAAGGAGTTTAATTGCTTTGCTCTCACTTATGCCAAGGTTGTTTGTGGTCTTGGAAAAGGCTTTCAGGGGTCAGCAAAAGGGGGACCAGCTACAGCGTTAAAGAAAGTGGGGAGACGTGGTGTGAGGACCAAGGGGAAGTGTCAGGGACAGACGCTTTTAAAATAGGTCAGAAAATTCTCATTGTGGGTGCATGCCAGGAGTCTTCAGAAAAGTGCAGAGTCCCCGAGCTAACGCCCTTCTGCTATCAACAAGAGCTAACGAAAACAGTAAAAAACCAAACCAAAACACACATCTCATCTCATTCTGATTGCGGGCCAGCACAGGAAACCATTGCTTACTGCTGCTTTGTTAGCTCCAGAAGCAAAGATGTCTTGCGATAGTTCTGTCCTCACCGATGGGCTAAGTGAAAACATCTACTTAACCATATCTGAGTGGTTGGGGAACTTAGTTTTAAGTGTTGGAAAACATAAGCAAAGATATCCTAGGGAAAAAAAGCTTACAAAAGCCATGCATCTGTACAGCTGTGTGTCAGATGTATTATCCTCATGCCTCATATAATAGTCTAAGGCATATGCTCAAGAATTTATTCCACAAGACCAAGCTCCGAACGGCACGCAAGGCAGGAGGCCACACCATGAGTGATACCAACAGACACTGCCTAAGCATCGCTCAGCCCAAGCACCGGTGAAACGGAGGTGGAAACTGCGCCCACGAGGTCGCTTGAGTGGTTTATGGTGCATATTAGCAGCACTGCACAAGCTCAGCCCAGGCTGCTCCTCGCACCTGTGCAAAGCAGCCGTTCAGTGCCGAGGGGCGCAGAGCGGGGGCTGAGGAGGCCAGCACAGCATCTCCCCGCAAACCCAGCGTATCTGCACCACCACCCACCGCGAGCCCTGCGAAACCTGCCCCTCCTGCCTTCCCCTGCGCCCTTCACGCGAACCACACCGAATTGTTGCTATTGTCTGCGCTGGTTTGTGTGTACAGCCAGGCAATCTCACCCAGGCAGCTCACGGCGATCATCTGGAGTAAGCTAGAGAAGCTACTGCAGAGCTCTAACAAGTGGAAGAAAATTGTGGAAGTCATTCTTTCGACCATAAGATATGTTCAGCTTGTTTGCTAAGCTTAAAAGCAAGCCAGGTTAGATAGTACAGAGAAAGGGCCAGCAACCCATAGCAGATACGAAAGGCTAAATGGGTATGTATTAGCTGTTACAACTCGCCCATTGCTATTAGGAAGAAAGGTCTTATTCCTCCTTTACCAGAAGTAAATTTTGCTGTTCCCTGTGCACAAACCTCGCCGTTCCCGTGCCCCAGCGCTGAGCCTGTTCGGAGATGCCCGTGAGCAGAAGCGCGGCCGCTGCGCTGGGTTTGCCGGCGCGGCTCTTCCCCGGCACACGCGAGGCCGGAGGAGCATGGGGGGGACCGGAGGGGACAACACGTGTGACAGCAGCTGCGCTCGGACACCACGCGGAGCCACAGCAGCGGCGGCACCAACCCCCTCCTACCGAAAGCAGTGAGATAGCACCGGTGAGCAGACCGGAAGCACTGGGCCGCTTTGAGAAGCAAACATGCAGCTCTTCCAAATGCCCACCAGTGGCTTTAGTATTGAAACGTTTTTCTTTCCAAATCCAGGATGTCATTCTTAAGATTACGTTAGAGAGAGCAACACTAACAAACCCGCATCAACCCCTAATGGAAATGCTTAACGAAAGTAACATTTTCATCATCTGAAAGTCAATCTGTGCTCTTTCTAGCTTGGTCTAAAAAGAGGCACACTGTAAATTCACTCATAATTCAATATAAAGATTCCAGACAAGGAAATTCTCCAAATATTCTTTATGTGTCTCTTCTCAAATCTCACTCAAGCTCTAAAATAAACATTGGTTGTGCACAACCTTCACTACGGCTCTCAGAACAGGACCAAGATTAACTGCGACTTAATAATTGCTATCATGAAAGGCAGAACAGAACTCCTTCCTTTTACGCTTATGTTGGTTGGCAAAACTAAGAGAAAAAACACAGGAAAAAGACTATACAGTAGCTGAATCCCTAGTGGAAAGTAAAAGGCCATAAATCATTGTTACAATACGAAAGCTAATTTAAATTTGGCCACATTTCTGGGCCAATGTTCTGTTTCTACAACTGTGAGTGCTCTAAAGTCTACTGTGAATATCCATTATTATTAAATATTATTCATGAATATCCATTATTATTACATCTGAATGAGGAAGGTGAATCCAATCCAACTGATTTTCATGCTGTGATAGTTCGCTTGCATTCCCTCAGGAAGCACAGACAACAGTATATACCATCACTGGGAGGGACACTATGGGTTTGTCCTGGTTTTGTTGAAAACAAGACCAGTTACTCTTGCAGTGAATTTTCCTTTCAGCTAAGTTATTCTAAGTAACTGCACTTTTCTGAATTTCGCTACATGTTTTGGTAGACATAGCAATAAGAACGCTGGTAAGAACGCACATCCTGTATTTGCAAGGAGAAGCGAACTGAACAGGTGACTAAAACTGACCAACTAAGTATTCCATCCCACATCCCACATCCCTCCATCACAGCTGATGGAACAGCGCTGAGCTGTGCCGGGGAATTCAAGACTGGTTTTGGATATTTTGTATTATTTTCTCTATTTTATTAGCAACATTAGTAAAACATTTTAAACTTTTTTTTCCAACTTGCAAGTCTGTCTCTCTTTTCCTCCTATCGCCTTTTCTTAGTGGGGAGAGGGGGGGCTAGGGAGGAAGGGGTTAACAAAGCATCTGCCACAGTTTATTGTCACCCTGCAATTAAACGGCGAGAGGATTGCAAAGAATTGATCCGATCTTTGCATCAGTACCACAAAACAACTGCAACTAAACTGAGGACTTACAGAAGCAGACAGCCAGACCTGGATCTGCCGTAAAACATCACACATGTGAGCGGACACGGTAAAGGACAAGAGGGGAAAAATATTTTCTCTAATTACATGTAGTGAACCAGGTCACAGAAAGAAAACATTCAAATTCTCACTGAACTGGCTGACACTTCCTTCAGTTGTCTCAAGATGACGACAAGAAGAGAGCTCTGATAAAAAAAAATTGCAAGTATCTTCAAAAAATCCAGTGACGAATTACATGATCTAGTCACAGTTGATTAATAAGAAAGAATCAAAACATTTGAGACAAATTAGTTGAAATAATTCTCTGCTTTAAGGAAAAGTTTGAGAGTGTTTTCAATATCTCATTTTTAATGCGCTTGCAATGTGGTATTTTTGAGAGACCCAGAGAAAAAAAAAGTGTTACACTATTACATTTTTTTACCATTATTAGAATAAACCAAATTATCCCATTAAATAATCACAGAATCATGTGACTATTGAAACCGTAATATTTCTGTTCTGCAGTTACACTGCAGGTGTAAGAATCAAAATGTATGCCAGCAGCACTAGATTCAGAATTGGCACTTTTCATTTAAAACTGATTATTCAATATTATTTAATTCACGCTACCAAGACCCCCTGTACATAGGGATGGTCTATACATGCAAATTTAGTATGTACCTGGTAGTCAATGGGTGTTCTAATAGAGTTTTGTTGTAAAATAAATGTTTAAAAAAACAATAATACACTCCAAACAAATAATCTAATTATACTGACATTACTTACTCAAAGCTACTTAATCCTCAGTTATTGCCACATTTTTTCAGACATGTTAAACGATCAGAAATTCCCATTTCAGCAACCTGAGTGCATTTGGCTAGCTAAAATACATCCAAAGCATTATGTTTTTCAGTAAATACATGTTCTGTTGAATACTTTCAGGTGATGGATAAACTCTCATGGATGATGGAGAGGTAAGGTGATGATTGTATTCTCTAGTGAACTGCTGTACAGCAAGGAAGCCCACTTACATTTAAGCATTTATTGAAGGCTCACCAGCATATTGGACATTGTCCTCATGAGAGCAGAAAACACTTCAGCAAACGATGACGCTTCCATATAAAGAAAAATATTTTAAATAAAGTCATCCACAACACCTTTATGCAGTCAGTTACCCAGTCCAAAGCCAAGATAAAGTGTAACTACAATAAGTAAATATTTTAAATGTAACATAAACCCCATAAATATTGTGAATACGGCATCCTTTTATTCCTGTTTAAAATCAGAAACAGAACACCACACCTACAAAACTGCAGACTTGTGTCCTGGCACAAGCTCAGCCCAACAGATGCAAATCACAAGCATTTTTCACTGATACTCAATTACGGGGACAATGATTTCTCAGTAGCATTCGTCATATTGAACCACAAAGATATTAAAAACACCAAGGAACAAAAACAGCAAACGAGAAACAGAGGCCCAAATGATAGAACAACACTTCAAACTGTTGCATTTGTGTTTCAGTAGCTTGTCACCCACTTTGATTTGGAGACATCATACACATAGGGACAGAGTGGAACAAATGACAACATTTAGAGGACACGAAACTAAAGAAAGGTCAAGTCAAATGAATCCAAGATTCGGGTCACCAGTACGAAATGGAAGCAGCAGCAAATGTCACCAATAGCCACAAAACTGTCAGACAGACTCTGAAACTGAGAAAGGACAACCTGAAACAAACTGTCAGAGAAATTTCGTATTACCAAATTGTACACATGAAGGGGTTTTCTTCCTCCAGCTAACTTGAACTGAAATGGATGAAGGAGAGTGACTGAAACAAAAAGAAACAAAAAAACAGAAAAAAAAACCCACCACAATAAAAGGGACAGAGTTCAGAGAAAGTCATTCCAGTTGCCGCAGACTCAGCTGGATATCAATATTGCCAGAACAAGAAAGAGACATTCCGAAGGACAGGAAAATTAGATTTAGAAACAAGAGCACTGAAAGAAGCAGGATAAGAAAGCGCCACAAGGAAGACAGACATCTTCATGGTGCTTTCTCCAAGACTAGGTGCTTTTGTTATTTCAAGAAATGAAAACTTCAGTTAGATCCTCCTAGTAAAGCTGTCCAGAAATAATCAGTGTTTCTCAGTGATCAACTAGAAATATCTAAAAGGGCCCTGATATTCAAAAAGTCTTCAATACCCTAAGCAAACACCTAGTTTTTATATTTTGTTGATAATCGAGCACTCTACAGTCTTCACAAATGATGTTTGTTTTTCCAGATCAAAAATCCAACTGTAAAATAATTCTACACCTATCAATAAGCGACAAGAACAAATATAATTTTCCTGCGCTTTTTTGATGACAGGGTGAACTTAACGACCAGATACATCACGCACCTTATAATATCCCCCATCTTCAACATAAAGTTTAAGTCCTGCGAAACACACATATAACCAAGGGCTAATGTATGCCAGCACCGTCCCTCCCCAGCTGACACTGTGCATTTGGTCAGCGTTGCCCCCGAAGAGCTGCAGATTTACAAACCCCATTCTCTATGCTCTAAGTCCCTCGGACTGTTGCGTTTTCCACGCTGTTTCAGCTGTAGTTCAGCAGACAGTGCAATATTTCTACACGCCACGAGAGCACACAGAACCTTCCAGCAAATTAAAGGAAAATTCATACAACACTTAAAAATCTTCAGATGATCGATATGACTAAAACTGATTTTACAAAGGAAATATTTAGAGAGTAAGGAAGAAGTCGAAAAGGAATCTTACACTGTGATCTCATATTGCAGGGCATCGGGTGTCAATCCCTCTCCTTTTTGAACATCCCCAGGAAAAGAACTCTTGAGAGCAAGTGGCAGAAGATTAAAAAGTCATCCTGAAAGAAGATTCCAGCACTGATCTCAAAGCAAAGAGAAAAATACAGTTTCCTAACAGGCTCTCTGGTTTAATATTTCACTTTCACAATGTTCTGCTTCACCGCTACTGAATGATGGAAAGGAAACAACAAAAAGACCCTTTGGCATCCATGTCCTGGGTTTTTTCTGTTACTGTAAGACAAAATGTCAGAGCTGATCATTAAGAATGTTATAATTCAGTCCCGCAGCCACCAGACGTGCAGCTGCAAAGAGAAGTGGGATCAAGTCTGAAGATTACATCATGGGCAAAGAGAAAGAAAAAATGGTGAATAAGCAAAGGAAACCATGAAAAAAAAGAACAACAAAGAACAAACCACTCGCCTCGTCTGCTCAACTTGGAGGGTGAGGGAAGGGAGGAAAAGAGGCAGGACCATCTTGTTCGAATAATCTAAATTCCAGTTATGCTCGCTGCTCGGTGATACATCAGTTCTCCAAATAAAACGCTGAGATGAGTGGAGACATCAACTACGTAATGCTTTGGAATTTCGTTGAGTTTCTTACCAGACAATAAAAGCAGGACCTTCCCTGGCCTGCCAGCCCGCTCCTCCTCTTTATTTTCTCTCTTCACGTATGTTGAACGGTTATTGTTTTGGGGTAACTGTTTTGAGTTCTGGACCCTTAAAAACACACTCAGCAAAAAAAAGCCTAGATCAGTTTTTTTTTCTTTCAGCCTCGAAGCAGCTTATATCAACTTTCTATACTCTCCTTTGGGCTGTTCTGCTATATCTTTAATTCAAATTACAAACAATTCCTCCACAATAAGAGCTGCCTTTCCCGTTATGCGTACTCGTCTGTACCAAATTGCCACCTATGAGCCTGTCCTCAAAGTATTGGTACCACAGGAATCCCACTGTTTTCTAACTGTGGTTGGCAACTTCGTTGTTTTCTGTATGTCAAAAAGTGTCTTTTTTATTGTCAGGACGCTTCTCTTGTACTGATGGTCCTATTACAAGACTGTAAACAGGAGCTGCTGAGCTCTGCCGATGTGTTGTCGACTGGCTGAAGGTGTGCGCTCTTTGCCAGCTGGAAAATCCCTCCCGGTCACCACAGGGAACAGCCACCTTCAGCGCATTCTCTGCGTATTCCAGGACACAACCAGCCATGTCAATTACGGCAAATTAATCCTCCTCTGCTACCGCATAGTAATCATATCCATCTTTGTAACAGCAAGCCTTTCACAGCCATAGGTTTGAGAGAAGGTTTTTTGTGGGGAAATGAGGGCTTTTACCATCACAATTTAAAAGCAAAAACTGTGGTAAGGATGCAAACTGAAATCCAAATCCTCAGTGATTCATTTCTGTCTTGGTAGACATAGCAACGGAATGCAAGGTCGCTGATAAGGATGCATGTCCTGTAAAGTGGGAGGGGCAGGGAACTGAACAGGTGACTAAAACTGACCAACTAAGTATTCCATCCCATTCACATGATACTTCATATAAAAGTGGGAGATCACAAGGATCTCGTCCCTTTTTTCCTCCCTCGACTATGGCCGGCATCTGGGGAGAACCCTGCGAATCGTCCCTGCAAATCTGAGGCCTAGTGACAGACTGAATCCAGGTCAGGTTTGCTGCAGAGTCCAGCCCAGGACTTCCGGGTGTCTGCTCTGCTGCTGCTGCTGGGACTTTCAAGATTGGTTTTGTATATTTAGTATTATTTTCTCTATTTTATTAGTAGCATTAGTAAAACATTTTTAACTTTTTTCCAACTGTCTCTTTGTCTTTCTTTGCCCTCCTACCGCCTGTACTTAGTGGGGAGGGCGGGCTAAGGGAGGATAGGGGGTAGAGGGTGTTAACGAAGTATCTGCCATGGTTTATTGTCGCCCTGCAATCAAACCTTCACAGGAACTAAACAGTACCCATTCTTCCAGTAATAAAGTGTCATCAGGAAGATGTTATTCTGACTAAACAGACATCTTTCAAAGATAACACAAGAAATTATAAGCAAAACAGGCTCAGTTTGCTCTTGGGGTTTTTTTTTTGGTTGTTGTTTTGTTTTTGTTTTTTTAAAGGGTGGTAAAGAAAAGGCTCCAATCCAGGAGTTACATTTTCTTTAGCACAGACTCCATTTGTCATTTATCTTACTCTGAACCCGCTGAAGAAGCGCAGGGGCTGCTGTGAACCATAGCCAACCAGATCAGATCAGAGCCAGAGAGCAGAGTGTGACAGACGGAGCGATTAACCACACCAGGGGAATCCAGTAAGAACAAGTGAGAATAACTAGCAGGGAGCACGGCTTTCAAGGGCATTTCACAGGAAACCTGGCTTTTTTGGCCTCTTTTGTATTTCTAAATTGGTATTTTAGTGTACTTCCTTTCTCTTGCCTGTTACCTCTTTTTATTTCTGTTATTTCAAATCCCTGCCTTACTGTTGCAAACCTGGACAAAGTGCTTATTTCTGAGCCACAAGAAAATGGAAAATCCCCTGGGTTTCTGGGCAAGGGTTCAAAATGATATTAAATATTTGAATAATAAGCCCTAAAACTTGAACTCGATCCCACGTTGATGTCAGTCAAGACCTTGATTTGTCTGGCCATCTGCTTATTTTCCTGGCCTTACTGTCATACATATATCAAACAAAAAATATGAACTTTTGAGACATTGTCTATCTGCAGCTTCTGCTAATTTCAGCTTAGATTTATGAAGATTAAATGTTTCAGACATCAGATAAAAATGTGTCCTGAAATCGATATTTTGTATATATATATCTTTGATAACATGAAGATTCACACATTTCACACACATTCTGGCAATGGAGGGGCATGGGTTTAGATCATTAAATTTACCAAAAAAAAACCAACCAAACCATATAACCATATATAAAAAAACAGTTGTGTAGAGTACAACTCATAATGAATCTCAACCTTTCCCAACCAAGCAGAAAAATATTCAAAGATGTAGAAGTTTCCCAAATACAGTCAGGTTCTTGAACATCAATCAAAATTTAGCCTGATTTTAAAAATATTATAAACTTCTGCATAGGAGTATTTCATAGTAATACTTGCATTGCAGAGTTTTTCAGCAGACTATTTGAAGACAACTTCGAAGTCATGCAACAGTCCATGAACACAGAAGCAGAATGCTGGGATTCTTGTCTAGATGAGACCTCAGATAAATTATTAATCTCTTTCCTTTCATGCCCATCATCTGGTTTTTCTACTACAATTGTAGTAATCACATGTTTCTGCAATGACAATGGACCTTCCAAACTGGCTAGAGTCTATATTCTCTGCTTTGAGGCTAATTGTAGCAGTAAAACAGGTATCAAGTGTTGATGCAAAGGCAAAAATCTGGAGCTGCCTGGCTATCAGAATGCAATCTGAGGTTACGCAATATATCTCATGTACTCTGTTGCCAGATTTGGTGACATAATCCTTTCTCAGTGTGTGTGTATACACAATAATCTTATATTTCATGGCATTTACATACTCCTCAATTTGAAAAGTTCCAAGTTGTCTATAGGATAATCTGGTTTTGATATGTCAGTTTTACTACACAAAAAAGATTTAAATTATAGTCTGATATAGAAAGGATGCCTACTGAAGAGATAAAACATGCTTTATTAAAAAAAAAAAAATCAGACTTATATGAGATTTATGTATTATCTTCTAATAAGCTGTCAAAGCAACCACCAAAAGAAATATCTTGAGATAGAACTGAGGTTGTGATGCTGAAATGGTGAGAAAAGACAAGGGTTCACAAGGTACAAGGACAGGCTTGGTCAGCATCTGCTTCTCCTGCTACCAAATGTTGAGACAAAGGAGTCCAGAGATCTGTCAGGAAGGGAATGCCACAACTACCATCCAAATATATGAAGGAAATTCCAATGTTACCAGATTATCATATATATCAGAAATTGTCTCAAATGCAAAATCTTCACATAAAAGTAACAATGGTCTTCATACTAAAAAAAAAGTCAACGCTTTTTAATTTTGAGACAGAACCTTCCAAATAACGGTATAGATGGCAACATGTAATATGTTGGCAGGTATTATAAGGTTATTTTCCTACTGCTTGTATGATTTGCCATCCTTCTCCCTGGGAAGAACCGATCGGAACAACTCACAGAGCCTTTCAGGAACTTTTGGTGCTCACCACCAACTTTTCTGAGGTGCCTCAGACCCAAGTACTTGTTTTTCAGATAGCGGATGCTTAAATGTGCCCATTGTGGAGCGTATTTATGAGTAACTACCAGCTTACATAACAAATATGCACATATGTTGCATCAAGAGGGAAAGTAAATACAGTGATTCTGTGAGATATCAGCTTGCATGGTAACAGGGAACAGACTTCAAGCAGCCAAAACAGTGTGGATACCACTGGTGTATCCACAGTGCAGTGCTAGAAAGGTAAAAACACCTGCAATCTCAAGTCACGCCTCGTGATAGAACTGAGTTTTCTCCGAAATTACATGCGTGAAAGGGTACGACAATAAAAGGCAACGTTAAATAAAGTTGTAAAGAGTAGGAGCTAGCTACAGCCTGCCTTTTGGAACATGCATCCCTCCTACTACAAGCTGGCAAGGGAACGTTTCTCCCGGCATGGCGCACCACGTGCCTGGCTCGCACTGCTGCACTTTCCTGCAGTAGCGCAGGATACAGTCAGATGGAGGGCATTGGCAAAGGAAGAGAGGAAAGAGGTCACATTCACGGGAATTCCAGACTATCTCGAATTCTGTTTAAAAATGCTGTCAGTCTATATTCCTGGAACTGGCCCTGATAACGAGAGAAGAAAAAGGTAGCATACAAGCCACTTCTTATTTTTTAAATCACCCTTCTTTACCGTGGCATAAAGTACCCCCCTTTATCACAGCAGACAGTACAAGGATTTTGTCCTTTCACATGGTGTAAGTAGGGAAACATAAATTTAAGGAGTTGATCTAGCCTCCTGACGCAAGATTTCCCCATTACTTAGTGAGATTACTACTGAATTCTCATTTCCTAATACATGCAGTTAAGATATTGTATAACATTTAATCACGCATTACCTTGGTAATACGTATTTGCAATAACTACCCATTTTCTTTTCTATGAAAATGTATTTATGTTTAGTGATAACGAAGAGATATCATGACTAAAAAAATAATGTAACTTAGATCTAAATATACAATACTTAAGAAACAGTGTTATAGCTATCTGCAATCCAGCCATTATATCAACTCAAACTTTTGGTTTTCATACGATCACGATTTCTCAAAGGAAACTGCAGAGGGAGAAGGTGGTTCCCTGGGGGTTTCCTCATTCTTACAAGAACCTAGTGTCTTTCTTTGAGGATAATATGAACAATACAAACAGTTAATTTGAAAGAAATTTTAGTTTAAAACCATCACCCCTTGTCCTATCCCAACAGGTGCTGCTCAGAAACTCTGTCCCCATGTTTCTTACGGGCCCTTTTAAGCAGAGCTGTTCCAGCCTCGGATCATTTCTGGGGCTCCTCTGACCACCCCTGAAGACAAAAGGAATTTTCAAACCAAACCACGTTACCATTAATCCCAAAGTACAAACTCTTTCATGTCTGTTTCAGTTCTTGAGCAAATTCATCTTTTGTTCTAAGCATATGTTTTGAATGCAGCTACTACAGCAGAAGGCTTCCTACAGAAAGAAATTCTAATGCAGAAGGGTTGAAAATCCTGTTTACTTTACCTCTTCCATCAGCTTCTGTTTTGATAAACTGCAGAAACCAAAGTGAGACTTTCTTAATCACAGTAGGGAATAGACAAGTTTAGAAACAACTGATCATGCATTTCTGCAAAGAGAGGAGCCTAAAACCAGTCCAGGTATTTAGCAGATGGACTTTCAAAACCAAAGGGTATCTGGATACCAAAGTAGACAGCTTAACATTCACTCAGCTAAAAGTGAGAGACTAGAACAAAAATAACTCTGCCAATTGATCATTTGAACACAAAGAACACTGGAGCAAATTTAGGAGGCCTAGTGCAATAATAAATTAAATATAGAACCTATGTTTGAGTGAGCTCCAGGGTTTGCATCATCAGCTGTTGCTTAAAGTGGTTTCCACGTTATTCTTTGAAGCTCTATGTCTTATCATCAATAATTACAATACAGAAATAACCAAAACCTGATTGTTGCTCTTTCCTGTTCTCTACATACGAAGAATCCATTGCCGTTCACCAGGCGCACACCATTGCCACAGCAGAAGCCAGGGCACAGAACTCCAGTCCCAGTTCACTTGCAGCAGCACTCCAGCACTGTCAGAGAAAAGTATAAGGATGCAGAAGTTAGAACATAGCACAAAAGAGATTTAGTTCTAGCACCCATGAATGCCTTGGATTTTCTCCTTCCCCACCCCCTGATTTCTTATCAAGGAAAAACATTAATAGTGACCATCATTGCAGTTTCGCTCTACAAATACATAATGTATTTTCAAGCTATAAAACCTTACAAATCAAAGATCTCCTTCATTATGTTTTGTCATATTTAAAGAACTGAGTATAAAGCCACAGCAACATGTTTGTGATGGAATCAGAAAAAAAGATATGATTTATGATATGATGTAATAAGGCACATGGCCCATGCTGAGGTGGAGCTGCAAGCATCTTTAGTAACTGTTTGTAAAGGAGACAAAAACAGAACTTCTAGAGCCATCATTGAAGGGGAAAAAAAAATGCTTTCCAACTTCAGAAAGAAGAAACAATTAATGATTCCATTTTCTGAAACACCGAAAATATCAAACCAGTCTAGTCCCTGGTGACTGTAATTCTTCATGTCAGAATACAGAATCACATAGAAAAGCATTTGGTGTTTGTTGACTTTGAATAAGTGAGATTTCTTTCTTCTTCTGGAATCTGGGAAATGGACTCTATTCATGTGCTTTGTTCCTGATCCCCATTTTTGGCTGGCACAACTTAAATAGTGCATTTCTCACTGACAAGTTCCTTCATGCTGACAAGGAAGAAAGTTGCAGTTTTCCTTTTTATTTTTCAGGTCTCCTTATGCTTATTTAATGAAGCATAAATATGGATGGCACCTTCCTCCTTACATCAGTTGAAAACATACAAAAATACATTCAGCTGCAAAAGCACCTCTTTCTAACCCAGTCTTTAAATAGTTCCCTTGGTTTTCATCATTATAGAGATGTATTCTTCCTTCGTGCATGTGAGCCACTCAATCTCCAAAAATCTGTACACATAAGCTTATCACACTGATTTCAGAAAAAGTACAAGGGAAAACATAGGTAGCAGTCAGAACGCAAAAATCCTTTCATGTAGTAAAGACACAGAGATTGATATTATTTTCCTTTATTTCATTTTCACTTCTCATTAGAAGAGTGCCCAATATTAATGTTATGTGTTGTTCTTTGCCCTTTAGCCATCGTTAGCTCTACACAGAGTCTGCCACCTAGTCCCACATGGGATCTGCTGTACCTGACAGACCATCCACTGAAACCCTGACCAGTCCTATTACCAGGGGACAGCGAAAACATTCCTTGTCATCTTCGTAGAAATATTATGCACAGTGTTTTACCAAAAAACGTTCCTGTCCGTCCACTAAAGTATCACTGGATACTGCAAAATGACTTGTAACATTCCCCTGTTCCATCTCCTACTTGGTACGTCACTCTCCTTCCAGCTCACTCTCGCCCTTTGCCTTTTCTATTGCTTTCTGAGGGTTGTTTTTTTGTCCTTTTTCAGGCTCATTTCCCCAAGCGTTCTGGAGGTGCAGAGCCAGTGGTGTAGAGCTGGAGCACGCAAGAAAAGCCGTCTGCAGGCAAACCCTGACGTGTGACTCACACAACACCGGCTACACAAGTTACCCAGATCAGCCTGGATAACACGACAAATTCCACTAACATTGACCAGGCAAACCTATGCCTATACAGATATCCAGAATAACTTTTTAATTTTGTAGAGCCCTAGCTGTTTGTGATATCTAAGAGAACCATTCATCAGCTACTTACTGTCTGCTTTTCTTGCACATTCTGCCATATAGGCATTAAATACTCTCAAACCTCTGTATACATTCAGAGCTAGGAAAGATGTTCCCCGTTAACAGCACCCACACACACCTGCAGACACAGAGCGCCAGGTACCAGCTCCCCTGCGCTCCAGACCCCGCTCTGCGCAGGTGGGGGTCCCAGCCGGGGCTGGGGGCCCGTTTTATTAAATAAAGGGGGTGTGCACCATGCCCCCTAAACAGGTTTTGCATTTGGCCATATGAAACACCCAGATGAATTTTTAAAATATCTCTTGGTAACACACTGCGATCTCTCGCTACCCTTTAAAAAAGAATCATAAATATAGCTATTAACAAAAGTGACTGAACTATCGACGTATAGACATGACAGCTTTTTAAGGAAAAATACGCTGGAATTTAAACTCAAATTTACTGTTTGCAGGACCTCCTTATGGATCAGAGATGATACTTTATCTCTCACCAGTACAGACTACGAAGAGTTTGGTATCTAAGCTTGTAAAACTGACATCAGGATTCCTAAACAGAAAAAAACGAAACAAAACAAAACACAGATTCTACAAGCTAGAATTGCATCGTCTTAGAATTATTTGCCCTCAGCAGAAAACTTGGGCTTTCACAGCATGAGGCAGTAATCTCAAGAAACATCCACGCGTCCTTTTACTTGGGCATAGGTACTTTTTATATCCATACTTTTACTTGGGCATTAATATGTATCTGCGTGCATACATAACATTTCAGCTGGTTTGTGTGTGCAGACATATCGACACAGGCCTTTATCTGTCAGAAAGCTAGGTGGTGGCAATTGTGGACATCCATACGTGCATCTTACTCTACATGTTCTTAGAATACATCTTTTACAAGTTCATGTACCAAGACCATAGCAAAATTCTGCATCAAGTCATGCAAAGCGCACTACACTATATTAATGCAATATGGAAGTAGCTCCTTAGTATAAACTGTTTCTTTTTCAGCTCACACGTTGATCCAACAAAGGGGCCTTATAAAAACTGTGTTATGGAACACAATTAAAGAAGTCAGCAACTTTCATCATGTCTGTTAGATTACAGCTGAAAAAATACATTTAAAATTGCATCTGTCTGAGGAAAACAGCAGGAAGAACATAAGCACATCACCACCACTTACAGGAGAAGGAGGAAACGAAGCGCATAGTTCCTGTTTCTAGGTGCAAGGACAGGAACACAGAGACATTGAAAATATTTATAGGTATTGTATATACAAGCATACAGATGGGAATTTTAGATTCGTGCCTTTCAGACTCACATTTTTAGCTTTGCAACTTCTTTCCTTTGGAAGGATTCGAAAAGGGACGAAAGGCAAACTACAAAACTTTAAACTAATTTTCATCTGTTCGATTTATACCAAAATAAAGGAACATAACACGACACATTTTTGATTCTGAACATAGGCTCTTTTGTACCTAGTTCTTGAAACTCTTGTATTTCTAGCACTATGTGCTTTTTCTAGAGTTTACAGACAGCAAACTTTTCTGTGTGGCAGAACAAGAAACTGCTGCTACAATTATACTTTCTCATATCACCAACAATTTAAATAATGTTTGATAAAGAGCCACACCTTTTTCAGAAATACAGGCTGTGCCACGGCTCACGCAAATAGAAAAGAAATTATTAACTGGAAAAGCAAGTTCTGTTCTAAATAAATAAAAAATACATTTAGAGTGAAGGGGGGTTCATAAAAAATACAAAACCACATTCATCTCGTGTGACTCTTAAGCCATAACCCATGGCTGGAGGCATATCCATATTTTAGCAAGCTTGTACTGTACTATGTAGAAGCATGAAGCTTCCAGTTTCATGATTTAATAGTGAAAGGTTTTATATTTAATAGTGAAACATATCTCGTGTTTCTTTTACGAAGTCCAGGAAGAGAAAGAGTTCAGAGACGGTGCTAAAGCCACCGGCACAGACACCACCTGCAGAAGACGCTCTTTGGATCAGTTATTTCTGTTTTCCAGCATTCTGCCTCTGTTGATGTCCTTCGGATGTCACTCCAAGTAAATGGCTATTATAATATCCATAGGTATGACTTAGATGATTTGAAGCAGCTGCCCTAAATCTTTTCTATGAAGAGATATAAAGTACGGAGCCAGCTGTGAAACCAGCAAATGGCTAGAAAGTCAGCCTGACTACGGAAAAAAAAACGTTGAAAGGCTAAATCCAAAATCTTAACATCTTGGGTTTAATTCCTTCTGTGTACTGAACTCACCCCAGAGGTTACATCAGTCTCTTATAATATTTTCCCTCAGTTCTGCATTTAAAACCCTCACGAATTCGCATGTAAAAATTGAGTGCCTTGCAAACTTCTTCTAAACAAGAGGAGCTCTGTTATTCCAGTAATGTATTTAGCAAGATACATGAAAACAATGAAATGTTGATATTGTGACTGCCCAGCATCACTCCAATCAGTGATTTAATATCTTTAGCTAAAACAAAGGGAAGAATTTTCTCCAGGAAGATACCATTGATCTACTCCATGGGTATGTTTACTACCCAGGAGATTCTCTAATTTGAGTTAAGAGATTTTAATCAATTTGATATATTTTCTCATCTATTCAAAACTTATAAAAATGGGAAGCCCATCCACTTATCAGGTGCCACCTTTATTTAACGGAGGATATTTTGATCTCCCAAATTACCAGTTCAGTTACTCTCTTATTTGCTGTCTCCTCATAAAAGCAGTTTCATCCGTATGTGCAAACAGCTCGGATTCCATTTTTCGTCAGAAACTCATCAGTGAACAGGGCTCTCTCTGCTCTTCTTTTTTTGTTCTCATTTTGTTCTCATTCGAGGGCTGATAAAAACTGATCCTCGCGGCAAGGCTGGGAACGGAGAAGGGAAGGAGACCCTCCTTAAACCGAGTCTGCTGCTCCCTCCTGCTCAGAAGCTTCCTAAGGACAGCAGGTTATATCTGCTGCCTGGATTATTATATCTGCTGCAACAGTTAATTCGCCAAAAAGGATGGGCTGGCACAACGCTGAAACAAAGAAACAACCAAACAAAACAACAAAAAAACCCCACAAAACCCCCCAAACAAACCAACCCACCACACCACCAAAATATTTTATTCTTCCCCCCTCCTCTCCAACTCTTCCACACAACATCCCTCCCTTTTCAGTCAGGACCTCTCCTCTGTAACTGCTACCTTTAAAATACTTTCTTTTAAACCCCTGCACACCGAGTCCACAGGTCTAACACCCTTTCTGGATTAAACACTACCACGTTGTACGTGTTCTAGCCTGCACTTCTTTCTCCATTTTCCTTTTCGTAGTTGGAGAATTTTCAGCCATAATTCGCCATCCACCTGCGGCTGCCGAGGAACTGCAATACTTTACAGAAGCACAGAGTTCTGTCTTTTTTTTTGGTAGTTTCTACCTGCAAAAATTATTAACTAGAAAAGTGTAGTTTTCTAAACAGCAATTCAAAATGATTTGCGTGTTGTAGTTTTGCCTCCTGACCTGTGCTCCAACGCTTTCCTGTCGACCAGAATAACTATTTACTTTTGCTGCTGTTGAATACTACTGAAGCAAGTAAAGAGTATTATTTAAACCACTTGCTGGTTAATATTCGTGTATTGTGTACGAGAGTACATCGCTCTTAAAATTAAAATAGATTAAAAAAAGAAAAAAAGATGACTGCACTGCTGAGAAGATGCAGCGTCAGACGGCTCCCGAAGTCTCAGACCTGCTGGGTGGAACCTTCATGTGTTGCACTGAAAAGCATTTGCCTATCAGGCATTTTTCTGAACCGCTTTAAGGACCGATATCCAAACCCACGCAGCGCCGAGCGCACGCACAACGGACCCAGCTTCGAGCAGCTTGGTAGACTGGACGGTTCCTGAGGTCCCTTCCCATCTGCGAGCCCATGGATTTGGCTATAAAACTCACCCTGACTTCAACAGCAGTGGGGTTAATCAATGCTAATTACACCTTGCCTGATTATCAGAACTGCTGAGCATCTTCTGGCTCTCCAATGACATTAGTAAGAGCAGCTCGTCACTTAGCACTTTTGAAAAGCAGACCACCTACCAATCCTCTTAGATACAAGTTACTTTTAAGTATTTGTTATTTAAAATATTGATCTCCATATAAATTCTTGTCAAAATATACGTAAAAGTATCAGGATTTTATGCATGTGCTGTTTTCTATTTCTGGATTGAAATAATGTTTCCTGGGTCATTGCCGTAGTTGAAAAATAAAGAGGGCACACCTAAAAAGTCAGGGAAGAGTTTACCAAAACACACAGCTGAATTGTCTACAGGAGACAACCTGGGCATCCTTTTTTTTGCCCTATACTTTTCTACACCTGTATCTCTTGTTTGGTAAAAATAGATCTGAGTAAAGTACTTCTTATCTTCCATTTTCCTCATATTCTCCCTTCTATTCTACACCACATAGTTATCGTTTTTCTATATGCAGGGAGATTTTTCAGCTAGGTCTCTGAGGCTGAACTTCTGCCTTTCTACAAAGAGGAAGATAAAACACAGAAAGGAAGGAGAGAAAGATCCAATTAAGTTGTGCTGAGTGAACAGGCAAACAGGTACTACTGAGCAGGAATCACCCCTCCAAAAAGTCATATATTCTTCTGATGACAATTAATTTTACTTTTAAAAATATCTACATTCTAGTACTCTAGACAACAGGCGAGAGCATTTCACTTCAAAAAAAGGAGAACACGGCAACATTCGCTGTATAAGAGAATAACATAGATGAGAAAGCACATCTATGAATCACCATAGAAAGCGAACTAACCCTGCAGCAGACTCTCCCAGCCAACCAGATACATACAGGACGGGGTTTGAAGGATTTTCGCATTCACTCAAGCTAAAACATTCATGGGCCTGCAATATTAACACAGCACCACACTGATTCCCAGAGACAGAGCCCACTCCAAGCTGACACGTTTCATTACAGCTCCGTCATATTTAAACAGCAATTTGGGGCACATCAGGGGCTCAGCTACAATGTTGGTCAAGCATCCATTGTACGGTGATCTATATTTACATCACGGATATATATATTTACATCATCTGCCTTCATGGAAAAAGGCAGATTTGGTACACTACACAGCTTCTAAAGAGCGCCTGTAAAGTGTGAAAGAAGTGTACATTCTAGGGAACAGAGGAACGTGTTGTGGGACAGAGCCACCCTCAAAGGCTCTGCCAGCAGAAAAAGAGCTCTGAGTTCACCAGCCAAGAAAAAATAGAAAAGAGAGACCCTAAAAAGTCTTTTTATCCATCAGCCTGAAAATTCCACCATTGCTGTGGAGTCACCGTAAGTCAAAAATCAGTCCTGAGACAGAATTCCTGCTGGTGAAGGACAACAGAAAACTCAGGGCCTTCAGCACACACATAACAATTAAAATGGTGCCATTTAATTTTTGCTCTCTTCTTCCTTCTCCCTCTGCTATTCAACCCAATCCAGAAATTCTCATTACAACCATTGTTAAGAATAGTTATCCACCCTCAGCGGGCAGGATCTTGTAAATCAAGTATATCGCTTCTCCAAATAAAAAAGATACCTTGAATAAAATAACCAGATGCATAACTCACGCAAAAGCTCCCCAAAAGTCCTGGGAAAAGAGACTCAGGAAATCCCTGGCTCTTTGTGTCACACATGCTGCACTAATGCTACTTGTGGAGCCAAAGAGTTGGAGTCACCTCTGTGTTCAACCAAAGAGTGTGTCCTGTGGAGGCTGGTCCACAACCTATCGGCCTTGTCTTCAATTGTGTAGGAGCATGTTTCACCTTGGCTTGGATACGGAGTTACACAGGTTACCTACATTCAGAACAAGAGTTCTTTGCCTCTGTTAGTTTCCACAGGATTTCAGGAATAATTGATGTGTGAACAAGTCAAAACAGGCAGTGAAGCTGAAATATAACCCCACGCAAGCACATAGAGTCAGACCCCAAATATATGGGACTTCTACATCTGAGTCCCAAAACGGAATGAACTTCCTATTTAATTTACAGGTGAATAAGCAAGCTACTTCATTCCAGTTAAATAAATTATGTTCCAAGACACCATCTTCAAGCACTTTGTCTTCTTTTCATCCTGCAGCCTGATACGTCCAAGATACCTGCAAAGCACCTAGATGTAGATTTTTCTTAGCCAGATTATCAGAGTTGATTTTTCCTACCCATGAACTCTGAGTTCACTGTATCGGCTTCAGCTGAGCCCACGGGTACTAATACGTTACTCCTTATGTTTGGGTGCCACAGTGAGAGCAACCTGGTGCGTCTGTTTAGGTGTCTGTTTACTGGATACATAATTACAGGCAGTAAGAACAGGCATCCTTCCATCCTTCTCAGAAAACTGCCTTTCACACTTTATTATCACTTATTAAAGCCTACTGCTGCCTTGATTGAAGTGTGTAGGCTGCACTGTACTTACCTGCACATAAAGCACCTTCCTTTGGTTCTTAAGTCACTCCAGCGGCTCTCCCTGTTATTACATGCCTCCTTTTCATATTATGGATTTCACACACTTTGCTGCTTTTGTGTTTCACGTAAAACGTTGTTTATTGGTGGCACAAAAGTAAAGCCTGACTAGTAATGTCTGCCTTTTTCTTTTCGTGCTTTCCCTCATGGGATGCAATTCAACTCACATTGTTGATGTGAATTATTCATTTCTGAAAATCTTTCAAGTACGCCTGAACCAAGCAGGTTCTTACATTTTCTGCCCTTGGAAGGAGGAGAGGAACCAGATTACAGGGGTTCCATCCTTTGATATATATGTTTTAATGACAGAATATACATAACCACATCTTTTTAACAGATAGTGTTGTTAAAAACTGTATCTAGACAGACTATTGCGCCCGGCCAAAATCTGTTTTCTACCACAGGATCACAGGATCATTTCTTAAGACTTCTTCAAATGTAAGGTTGCTTGTACAAACTAAAGACTGTTACACCTCAAAAGTCTCAAGACAAACACGTAACAAAGTACAGGAGGTAAACCAAAATATCTGTATGGTTACTTTTGTTTAATATAAATTAAAAATGCATGGATTTGGGATGTATTTTTTACTCTTACATGGTGCCTACAGTATTTTAATTTCTTTGAAAAATAAGTCATTCACTTCACCTGCTTTCAGAAGTATATAATTAAAGAAGAGACAGCTCTAGCAAGTTTTCTAATATCTAACTCTGTAACAGAGGTTTTAACCACAGACTGCAAACTCAGTAACTACATGATCTCCCTTGTCTGTGTAATGTTCATAAAAGCAATATGTTTCTTTGCTCCTATTTTTAAAATGAGATAGGTCAGTTCACTATAACAAAAAACGTATTAGAGCTTAAGATTATAGGAAAACATAGTTATCATCTGCTATCAGCTATTTCCTTCAGCTTTCCTCTTTCAGTAAAATGTTTGCCACAGGAAAAAAAGGAGGTGGACAATCAGCATTGCTGGAATGAGGTGTTTAAGGGGTTTTTTTTCAAAATTGCCTTCTCTTAGGTAAACAAACGGAAAGACTGGTACATGATCTCGTTTTTATCCTCAGGTTCTCCAGTAGTGAATATAGTTTACATATCAGCTTATATATATCCATATGCACACAAACCCCAAACGATGAGCATTCAGTTGTGCACGTCTCCATAGTCAGGTGAATTTCTGTAAGGTTCAGTTCAATGCAGGTTACTGAGTTCTGATTGCCTGTTTCGAAAGTTAGAAAACTTTGCTTTCCATGCTAGTTTTGCAAGGAAATAAATCCCACAGATGCACTGCCAGCCTGTCAGTTCTCATCCTCTCCCTCCTAACTTTTGAATGAATTGGCTAATTTTGCTCAAATTTGACAAAAGGACCTGGTCTCAAATATCTGAAGTTCCAACAAGTTTCCATGAGAACTGACAGTTGAGTAGGAGACGAAGACTGACATGAGTCTTCCCAGCGAGGAAAATATTGCTGTGTAAGCTCAGCAATTATCTATTATGCTTGACATACCCGCAAGTTGATCATTGTGTATATATCAGCCACACAATCCACTTGTGTGTAATTGGGAGGCAATCACAGGTCTTCTGTTCCTCAGCCAGCCCCGAGCTGGGCAGCAGAGGAGTGCTTGGCCCTGTGTTCTGCAATCAGCGGAGAAGCCAGATTTTAGCAACGACAAGAAAATAAAGCAGGGAGCTGTATTTTGCTTGGACAGAATCTCATTTGAAACCAAGCTTCAATATACACACAGTAATCAGATGAACGTGTTAAAGTTTGCAACATGGTTTTACTCATTAACCCACTATACCCACAACAATAAAAACCAGGAAAAGATCAGAAAACGTCAGGCTTACTGTGATTAACAATGTTGCAAACAAGTTGCTATTTGTATTCTCCAGTGTTAATTCAACCAGGCCAGTACCTCTGCATGCTCTTGAATCCTTGCTCACAATCACCTCCCCATCTAGGAGGCCACAGCAACCACAGCCTTTCTAGCTGGCTCCGCACAAGCTCCATCGGTAATTACACAGTTGACACTTGGGTTGTTAGGGATACATCCCAGGTTGCTAACACCTCAATAACTCGACCCTTTTAAGATTCTTGGTATGTTGTTGAAGAGCTCTTTTACCTCCCCAGGGTTTGTCCAGATGATCCCTGGCCCACATTTAACAGATAATCACAACGCTGCACCATCTTCACTTCTGTTGGGTTCTGCTGGTGCCAGCCCAGCTCTCCAAGTTTCCAACGCGCTGTTTCCTTCCCGCGTCCTCAGCCAGCCCCGCCAGCACACATCAGGAACAAAACCAACCTTTCTCCTGGTTTCTTCCCCTGCTTATTCAGGAAAAGGATTATGTCACCTTTTCATGCAAAGGCATCACACCAGAACCCCATACGCCGTGTTTTTTCTACTATGAATCCTTGATCTTCTCCAGTCACTGCTTTCAACGACGGTTTTCCATTCTGTTGATGAAGTCCTTCACTTACATGTGCTCAGACCTAATAAACACTCCAGAAATGGAGGCCCATCAACGTTACTGAAAATACTTGTCTGAATTATCATTTAAGCAACTGTATTCCTCCCTCGTCCAGATGTTACAGAGCATAAATGATAAGGAATCATTCCAAAGAAATCTGCATTGCAGTCATCATCAAAGAGAGTAAATAAAAAAAGCTGATAGGAGACCACACGCTAGACAAATCGCTGAGATCTTCATAGAGAAAGGTAATGGATTTATTTTTCTTCATCTTCTTTTTTTTTTTTTACAAAATAGTTTTTCTTCTAGATTCAGAGGCCTTCATGTTAAATTCAATACTTTTAGCACCCACACGACCATCTAGAATTTAATTGCAGCAGTTCCTTAGCACCTGAGTAAGAAAGCAGTGATAGATCACTGTGATTCTCCTGTCCTTGTACAGCAATCAAAGAATCATTTACTAATAGACCGAATTGCTTCCAAAAGCAGAAATCACACAGCTCCATCTTGTGGAAGATACAATTCCTTGTGTAATGTCATAGCTCATCGACTTCTTTTGTTAACGATTTAGCTTTAGATGGTTTTACTTACAAGGGTTTAGGTACTGCAGATATTTTCTTTAATGTGTAATTTACACAGCTTCATCAAGAGCAGGAACGATCTGCCTAGTCTTTATAGATCTATATATTCTTCCGTTTCGTTTTATTTTCCCATAACATTCTACCAAACGTGTCCATACTTCAACAGTTCACGTTTCTACCAAGCGGTGCAGAATCAGCTACTTAATTTTATTCTGTCTGCCCTCTTTCTCTGTTCTGTAAAAGGCTGAACATCTTACAGAAGTGTCCTCAGTGAACATGTCATCGATTAGGAGCGGGCTGGATCCTCCCGCCTCAGAGCAAACGCACATTTGTCATCATTCTTTGTGCCTCTCTCCAGCAGCTTCTTAGATAATGATGGCACCGTTTACTGTAAAAGGTAGATTGCAAACCTAAGATGATACCAGGAATGCAAACTAAGACTTTTAGAGAGACAGAAAGCCACGAAGAATTTGAAAATTTCTGAGCAATAGAGGCCTCTTTTTACAACGGCAGTTATTCATCCCCTTGTGTTTTAATATTTATTCATCAACTTCGTAATTAAATGAGAATTTTATGGGAACGAAGAGAAAAGCAACCTTTAAAAAAATCCACTGTGCTCAAGCAAATATACAGTCTGTCCCCACATACTTATTATTTCCTTCGTCCATGACTTTATTGGCAATTATTCACCAAGTTTTGTACTTTCTTTTCATTCACCGTTCAGTACCTACAGTGACCGGGTCATCACCATCACATTCTCAATGAACAACAGAAAAGGAATTTTAACAAAATTTCCAAATTTTACGAAACTCTGTATTTAATACCAACAAGTCTCAAAGATAGGACCCAAAGATTTACTACAAATGTAACGCTAATAAAAACTGCTGAATAGAGGATAATCAAATTGGAAATGAAAAACGATAAATCGCTCAATAATATAGTATTTATACACAAATTGCTATGCCATGCTATCAAGAAAACTTTTATTTTTATATTTTTGGCTATACACTTAGGGAGGGCATATTAAAACATGTCTATCCACAGAGGTCTGCAAACTGAAATCCATCAAGAAAAAGGTTCCCTGGTCTTCAGTGCGTACTTCATGGTAAAGACTTCACAACGTATTTTGATGTTTGGAACAGTACTTTGTGTTGGGAGAAGAAGGCATTTTTCATAAGTTGCAGTCTAATGTAATACTTCTCTATCAGATTATCCCAGCCCACACTCACTGAAGTTTTCTGAAAAAGCAGCGAGTAACGTGACTCGTGGGACTATTCGTGGGTGACTCCTGGAACATATTTCCCGTTCATTTACAACTGAAGTGCGTGAGTGGTCACAAATGACCACAAACATTCCCTCAAGTCTTCTAATTTAATTAAAAGGATAAATGATCCTAAGTATTTTCATCTGTTTTAATTAATTTTAAATTAATTTTCAGCGTGAGAGCCAGAAGCCCTAAGAGAAAAAGTACCGAATTATGCACAAGAGCTTCTGCTGATCTTCAGATACACCAGATCTGCATGATGAATGTCAACACGATAACCAAAACCAGCTGCTTAATAAAATCCTGGTTTGGATCACACTCAGAGGCTGTCTGAATTAACACATACAGGCAAAATAATGCAGTAGAGAAAACTCTCCTAAAAACCATTCCAAATCTGTATTTTTAGCTAATATGCCAAGACTTTTGGGGGAAAAGCCAGAAAGGTGCCATGATTCCTGCTCTACAAAGCATGTTCCATCCCGCTGTCGAGACGATTTGTCAGCACTTCACCCCTCTGGACTCCCCTTCCATTCTCAGAACCATTTCGGCAGTCCTCTCTTCTGATAGATGTCGAAGTAGCAACTCTAGATATGACTGACAAGAAAAACACCTCATCTCTTCTGCTAACATTTTTCAATTGTAAGAAATTTCAGGAAAAGTATAGATTTGATTTTATTAAGCCTTGATGTAATTTTTGTTTCTCTGAGAAGTACTGGTATTACTCTGAAACACTGCAAACCAAAGTATGAAGAAAAAGAAGCAAAGAAAAAGATTTTCCAAGGTTCATATCCCACCAATATTTGTCAATCTGGAAAAGAAACAGCTGCCTCTGAACGTAGGTGGATGCAGTAAAATAGTTCAGCCTCGTATCCAGCCAGACTTTGGACCATGAGCCACCATCTGCTAACAAGGTTGCCAATTAGTGCCAATCATGGCAGGTTTTTCTGTGATACAGACACCTATGCAAGAGAAATTGGGCTGATATTAGCAGTTTACTTGGCATCTGTATCTAAAGAACTTCTGCGTGACTTTGCAACCTTCAGTTACTACCAAGATTAGCCAGGTTGAAATATGAATCTATAGATATGAATAACATTTTTCCATCATAAACCAAGCTCCGTTGTGAAGTCGATGGCCAGAAGTACTCTTGGGCTTTTCAAGAAAGTGCCAAGAGACTACCGCTACAAAGATAAGTTGTTCAATAGCAATACAATTATTCAATTCCTCAAAAGTAGGGGATTAAAAATGATGTTAATTAGCATAAATATTAAGAAAGTATTAAAGCATTATTAAAAGACAAACCAAACAACAAAAGAGTTGCTGAATATTATCAATGCTACAAACACTACTTTGCAGTAACACTCTGTGTTATGTACGGTGCTTAGAAGATCCATAATTGTGCACTGGCTGCCAGCAGTACTCTGGTGCATTTAATCATACTCAGCCCTAAGCATTTTCATTACTTTGATGAATACCATTAAAACTCAAATGTTACCAAAACATGGGATTAGAAATAACTTAGTATTTCCTATTTCAGATCGAAAAATCTATGGCTGAATGTTACCTATGAGGCAGGTCATTCTAGTTAAAAACAGGACAAAGTACAGTGCAAACATCCCCGAACCTGCTGTGTTTCCCAGCCATCCATCTATGTATTCCTTTTCCAACACGTGTATTCTGAATAAGGCACTGGAAGTGTAATCCTGAATTCCCTGGTAGTCTACATGCGAGATCTGACTGCAGGAGGAATCAAATATCAGACTTAGGGCAGAGAGAATTAAAAAGTAAAATGCCTAGAAGACTTGCAGGTAAATTGTTTTAATATAAAGGCTCTTGTTTTATTATGCAGTATTACGAGCATGTTTCTTTGGATTCTAAAGTACTTTAACCAATGTTCAAGGGGTTTTAAGAACATCATTATATACCTTTGTAACAGGATTATGAACCTTTCCAATGGGATCATTTAATAACGGTTCAAAGGCTAAAAGGTTAGATCAGGACATACGTTCCAAAACTCTAAAATATTTCAAAAGCAGAAGCCCTGCCCAATATACATTGCCACATTCACAGCACTAACATTCTTTGTGAATTTTAGCCACATCTTTATATATATATATACATACATACATATTACTGTTCTCCCTCCCCACTGTTTTCGTATGGTGAAGACATCTGCACAACTTTATCCAAAAGTATTCAAATAAAATTAAAATAAAGCTACAAAAAATAAAGCTACGTATACTAAAGACTGAACTAATTAGTTTAACCTAATTTAGTTAGCAACGGTGTTCAAGGATTCAAAAAAAACCCCAAAACTTAAGTTATGGTTGATCACTTCTATGGCAGTTTTGTAACGACCCCTTATGAGGAGTTTTCCTTTCATTAGAGGAACAACAAAAATCAAAGCTGAATCAACAGGGGTTTTACAGATTCGTAAAAGCATCTTACAGTTGTATCTCCAGTTTTCTAAATTCGTGTATAGTGGGTCACTCAATATTTTGCACAGGTAAGTTTATTTAGTGTTCAGGTATATATACGTGGAGACTAACTGATAATGTGAGCTCTCAAATGAAGCTGATATCGCATTTACTGAAGACAATGTTAGTGACACTGAGTTTTATAAGAGAAGTAAATTCAGAAACTAATAATACATGAATGCAACTACCAAATCCAGAAATAAAATGTGTGCTTAGTTTAAACTGAAAGCTTGACATTGAACTAAGAATATTTATGCAGTCTATTATAAATACCAAAAAAAGGCCAAAAGTTTTTTTTTAAATAGAATTATCAAGCCTGGACTGTCACTTCTACATTCTAGAACTCATTATCTATGTGAGAAACTGGAAGAAGGTGAGTATCTTAACATTATTCCACATAATCTTCAAAATAATCTATATTTCAGACAGCTTTTGATTGTTCAGTAATATCATAAATGATTAAGAAGTAAAGATATAAAAGTTTGATGAGTTGCAATAATTTTAGATCCAGTTTTCAATATCCTCTAACAGAAAGGCTAGAAGTAGTTGGCAATACAACATTGCAGGAAGGATCTATATTTGGTTCTCTAAATATTCACATGAGCATTCTATTAAGAGCCCCATATAAAGAAAATAGTTTTAGTTTTATTTTTTCAGTTCCTTAACTGCACACATTCCAACAGAAAAATTCCCTCTCAATAATGTTCATCACTTCCCAATATGAAAATACAGAGATTTACGTACAACTGAGGATGCATTAAAAGGCAAAGCAAAATAACTGAATGAAGTCTCATTTCCTTTTCAACTCCGTACTAAGGACAAATTTGGGAGGCTAATAAAGTATTCCCGTCGGTGTCAAACAACACATGAAAAAAGAATTGCCTCAGACGCATGAGAAGTGCTGGGGTGCAGTAGTCAGAACTGACTGGACACGGCAGCACAGCTGAATTTTGGACAAGCCAAAGGAAAAATCAGGAATGCTTTCAATTGCCTCCCTTAGGGGAAACAGTCTTTTGGCATGCGGGCCAGGCTGCAGGCTGGCAGAGCAGAGAGTCTTCGCTAAGCTGGTACATGAAGCTTAGGCTCAAATAAAATTTCTTCTTTTTTCGACGTTCTGTACCGACAGAGGCAGGATCAGCAGGTTTATATACAGGGTATGCAAAAGGCTTTCTAGTCAATAGGGGTGTGCAGGGAGGTGTCAGGAACACCAGGGCAGCCCTGCCAGGTCTGTCTGACAGGCAGCTCTGCCGAGGCCTGGGCAAGAGGGAAAGCACAGGCACTGCAGAGTGGCTCTTCCTGACCTTAGGTCTTGGTATTTCATGCCTTCGGGTGTTTCATAACACCATTACTTTTTAAAAACCCACGTAAACCTCTCACACCCACTGTCTTCAACTTGAAAAGGGGGCTAGGCAAGCTTCAGCTAGAAGGAAGCAAGGCAAGAGGTCTGGAGCAGCAGAAAGGGGAGGTTACAAAAGGAGAGAATTCGTGGGATAGGACTGCAAAGAAAGAACGGCATTGGAGCAGCAACATCACTGGGAGCAAGGGAAGCGAAGGCACTGGCGGCAGAGGTTTGTCCCATCTCTCCAGCAGAGGGGACAGGGCTGCGGGCTCCCCGGGACGGTAAGAGCCAGCATTAAGCACACACGCTGACGGCATGGGACGGGCACACTGTAACCTGCTGCAGCCTAAACATGTGGTAAGAAAGGGGTACGGTGAAACGCAGAAAGAAAACCAGTTCAAACTTCACTGGAGGTATTTTTCAGCTGTGTGTGCCTGTATGGGGTGTCAGACAATCCACCAGTGGATGTACCACTCTTACCTCGCTCAGCCACACAACCCTAGGTAAGTGTTGCCTTTTGTCTCTCACCCCATACACATGTCATTCTGAGAGGAGCCACCTCCAGCAGTTGCTGGGTTTGGAAGTAAAATGCTGTTTTTACAGGGTGGAGGTTGAGAAGAATTACAGAATGAGAAGTTTACAGAATGAGAAGTTCTGTGAAAAAACTCCAGAGGGGAGAAGTTGGTCGATAACAGCACAAAGAAAGATGGGAGGGCAGACTCGGTACACTAAGAGTGTGTCAAAGAACGCACGGCAGAAGCAATAACACCCATAATGAGCTATTAATGCTACTGAAATTGTACCATTCATTTGTTAAAATCAATATGCTTGACTGTAGACTTTCTTGTCAGTCTATATATTTTGATTATATGCAACTCACAACTCAGCAGTAAATCACTGCAATTAACTTTGGTTCTTTAGGATCCATGGGAGCAGCACGTGCACATCTCACAGCAGAGTCTAGAATTCAACTCCAGGTTCTTGTCTGAAATGTTTGTGCAAAGTGAGTGGTAGTGTATGTGTCACAGCAAGGTTTGGAAAAGTACACTGAGCTCATTTCTTAACAAACACCTTAAGCATCGAGTCACCATTTTCATATCCCAAACACAGACATTAAATGAGAATCTTAGCTTACATGTAAAATGTTTTTCATGCTGTTCCTTTTTAGTTTTAGTAGCACATCCACTGTGAAACTAGCACCATTCCATCTGTGAAACTATACAGACTCAGACATTCTACCTCACAACAAATCTGCGTAGCTCACTACTTTTTGGCTGCATGAGTACAAAAGATCTTGACACAAAACAAACTGCAGATAATCAGGTGTAAGACACAACTCTCTAGCAGAAAGTTATATCCCTTCTTTTGTTAGGAGAAACCAGACATCGAGTGTCAATAGAGGCTTGGCAAGGGAAGAGAGGACAAAATATAGGAACGACGGAAACTAACAGAGATTCCACAGTAGCAGACCTGCCAGGAAATAGCAAACAATACAAACAATCCACTGTATTAAATTTGACCAAGTGTGAGAAGAGTCAAGACAGGCATTTATTTCTGATGAAGAACTCCAATAGTTTCTTTGTATGACACAAGCTCTTCTGGTTTTCTTTTCATAACTTCCCAGTCAACTACTGGGTACTTGCCAGTGCTGAATTAACTGACAAATTAAGATTGCTCTTCTTCTTTGTAAAAGCTACTGTGCAGAACAATTAATTGTTACGCCATTACTACAGTATAACTTAGGAAATTACACATATATAGTAGACATAATGGAGAATTTTGTCATAACTAGGAAATCCTGTGAATAGGTCATTCAAGGCAGCACAGAACTGGACCCAAGCTACTTATCAGTATTCACTTTGTATGTTGCAGTGGAGTCTGAAGATCCCAAATAGTGCTTGATCCTGTTTTGTTAGTCAGTGCACAGACACAAAACAAAGAATTTTACAGAAGCCACCTGACAAGCTATTAATATGACACTGCCCATTCCATTTGACCCCACGCTGAGGAACAGCAAAATTAAGCACGTCCACAGATCCCAACCACTCGCAGCTCAAACTGGGCTCTGTTTGCTTGAAGACAAGGCCCTGCGAACAGAAATGGCTGTTGCACTCGTACATGTTCCATTAAGCTACAAACGTGGTGAGATAGTAATGGTATTTTTTTTAATTGCCAAATTACTCACTATGGTTTTTGGAAACACAGTAAACATGATTAAGACAGTCACTCCCTTCCCTCAAAACCTCAACAAATCCCCCTTACAGCTCCTTAATAAAGTTATAACTTGTACTATTCATCTGGTAAATATAAAAATTCTTGGAAAAACTGAAACAATGAGAAAGCTGTTCCATGCATATTCAAATAGTTGTAATTGCTATGGAAACCATCTCTAGTAATTCAGTCTTTGTCTCAAAGCATCACAGGCAAATCATGATACAATGACAGCAAAATAAAGTGTAATACTGCCTAAGACTTCAAAGCTCAAAATTCAAGAGAAAATTAAACCATTGTGTAGGAAAAGCCTTCATGTCCTTTCATCTTCCAGGTTCTTTTTGGAGTACATTTATGTGGATGAGCTCTTCGGTATTATTTTCTGCCTGGGCTTCCCAAATAGCTACTAAAGTAGCACTGAGGGCTGGCAGGATAGCTATAGTTATTGTAAAAAGAGGATATTGTTTCCTTAGTCTATTCTTCGAATAATCGTAATTTTAACCACCCTTCACTACTAGAAATTTTGGGAAACGTGAGAATGTGCAACTCTATTCAAGCAATGCCATTGATTTGCAGGCTCCAAGAAAACAGATATTAGGGTCAAAGAGGGCAACGGGGTCAAGGATTCAGAGATCACCAAAGACAGCAATTAACTATAATGTAAATCAAGGTAAGTATTTGTAGACTGAAAAAAACCCAATTATTTTAGAATATTATATGCCTTGCTTTCATGCCTTTTATACGAAATATTCTCCATTTATTTTATTGTATTTGTACCACATGAACATGTTGAGGGGTGGCTCAGAACATTTGCAACATTCCCTCTGGTTTCCTTGCAGCAGTCTGCCTGCTCATAAACCCCAGCTCATCCCACCACTGCTCCCAATCAACCTCAACACCTAGTGCTGAGGACCACTGGACCACTTTTCCCATTCATTTGCTGAATAAAATTAATAAATGCAATACACCTATACCCACTTCTCCAAATTATGTTGAAGCACCAGTAACTTCTGATGCGCTAGCCCTTATTCTTTCTAGGTACAAAGTCTGCAGAAAGAATCCCATCTCAAATATTACTCGAGAAGTACATTGAACTTCAAACACTTGCCACTTGCTTCTCTTTTTTCGGGTACACCCCAGCCCATTACACTCTCATAAAACAGAAATCCCCAAACACTTTCATTTGTCCAAGGTTTTGTCTTTATAAGCAATAACTTATGCTTTTTATAAAGTTATTTAATTTGGTTTTATGGTTTAATATTAATCCACCAATTTTCTTTCATTGATGTTAAATAGCAGAATGTGAACCTTACAGATAATTGTGTCATAAGATCATGGCCTTTATTCGGAGCTATTGTCAGGTATAAAGCTAGATTTATCGCACTGCCAAACCATACTCTGGGTTTTCGGGATAAAAAGTGACCAAAATATACGGCAAGTTACACACACAGTTAAACACACTCGTGCACAAGGCAAAAAAAACCCGTTTGGTCCTTAAAACTATTTCAGAAAAAGTTTGTTCACAAAACATTGTAAAATGTAACACCAATATAGCAAGGATATTGATTTTGCTTCTCTAAAATCCTTCACTAGGTTATTGTCAAAGTTAGCAAACTAATGTATAAATAATGGTATTGGTCAAAATGTGTAAAAGGAAAGAAACATGTAGTGTTTATTCTTTTTAGACTAACAGAAAAATAAACCAGAAAGTTTTGCTTCTGGCACAGATTGTTCACTGTGATTAATAAAAATAACGTTTTCATCCAGATTAATACATTTAATTAAAGCCTCCTATATAAGAAAAAAAAATCAGACTGAAGCAACCATAGGGAATGCACAGGAAACACCGGCTGGGATTACAGCATGGAATTCTGCATGACGGAGGAAAATACCCAAGAAACTGGGAGCTAAAGAGGGGAAGGCAGCCATGGAGAACCTCAATGAACGAGCCAGTGTATCTGGAGACTGCTAGAGGCACGTCTCTTTCTGCATACAACGTATTTCAATTCAAACTCAAGTTTCAGGAAATCACAACTAGAGCTTTCTACATTGCAGCACCCAAAAAAAAACAAACCAAAATTTACACCATGTGTGTACTTCCATCAAAGAGAAAAAATGTAGTTGTTAACTTGATCTTGCACCAGCATTAGGATTAGTTTCCCACTTTATCTGACATATTGTCCACACATCTGGATCTGAAAATCCAGGGGTTTCCTTCTCAGGGATCTGCCCCAGCCCTCTACAGGCTGCTTGAACAAAACTCTGCGTGGGTTTAGCTCTGTCTGGTTTACATTATGCTTATGCTGCAGGTTTAAACTGCATTTTTATAAAGAATCATTTACTCCATACCTCTTTAATATCTATATTATTGTTACTTACACGGACTCACATGTTTAGAATTCTGATCGCTATCCAGGCTGGAAAAAGGTTTAAGTCTTTTTTCAAGTCTCACATATCATGAGACTTTTTTATTTGTATAATTCCTCATTAACATACAAAGATTTCTCTCTAAAACAATGTACTAGTTTTCTGTAATTAAATGATTGGGACATCTGTAAGCCTCACACTTTCAAGGACCTACGAAAATGTTCAACAGTCAGATGAGATTTTTGAGTGTTATATTTGTAAAACATTTCATCTGACTAACCTACAAACTCCCTGCAAACACACACTCCAGGATAAAAAGCAGCATGAGAAGTTTAAAAGTGATTCAAAGAACTCTTGGAGCTCAGTAAAGACAATTTACTATTCAGGCCTAAAATAGGAAGCCAGCTTCAGTCTTAACTATGAAATTATTATTGCTGCTTCATAATTAGAGGTTCCCTACAGGCTCCGAAGAATGAAAGTCAACAGTTCTCTCTCTACTTTAAATTGGGTTTTAAATATCATTAAAAATAGAACAGATCACACATTCGTAATACTATCTTACTAAGACAGAAATCTCAGAGGTGTGATAATTTGGTACGTATCTATTAATGATTTTTCAGATAGAGTTAATGAAAGCAAAGAGAAGAAAAGACATATTGATTTGAAATGCAAGTAAAGATGTAGATTCCAATTTTGATTTTTATATTGTGCAATAAATCCCAGGAAATTCATTTGAGCTTATAAATGCTCCAAAGATGTTCCAGATACTATTTTCTAAAGAGAAGGTTAGTTTTCTCGAGGTGTTTCTGGGAAACATGACACAGCCAAACTAGGATGTAAAAGCCAACAACCACTGAAATAAAGAGAAGAGAAATTATCACAATCCCTGAACTATTTCCTTTGGGATAACATAACACTGATGGCAGGTAGCATTATTTCTCCCTTTTAACTACCCAAAACGAAAACATTCTAGGAAAACAGTGACATCACACTGTAGAGCTTCTATACATTGTATTTTCACTCAGACACTCCGTTTTTCTTTCCTATAGGCAGTCAGCCATCCCTCACTGGAATGGCAGCTATGCAGATGGCCATTTTATTTGCCTACAAGTCCAGTTTTACTCAGCATAGCAGAAACAGGGATGAGCCTTTTCCTTTGTGCAGAAATCTAAGTCTCTCTGCCTAGAAAACTGTTAGCTAAGGTAAGACGTCATTTTCCTGGCTTTCTTGAACAGCCTCACCCACACAGTGCATTGTAGGAGAGTTGATACCACTGGGCAAGGCACGAATCCATGATGTGAATTTCACAAGATCAAGCCTGAAACATCAGTCCCGATTTCCTCGATTTCCTCAGCTTGGTTGCTGTCCACATCTGGATAGCACCGGGTTCCAGTAATTGTGGAACCTGTCAGCTCACTTTTTAACCCTCAAATTCCCCTGAACACATCTACTGGTTCAGGAAACACATAAACAGAAGGTGGTGTAAGAGTGTAAAACTGCTGCAATTGCTGTCTTTGCTGTATGTATTCTATAAAGAAATGCTTAGAGGAATGAAAAGTTCCATATATCAGGAAAGTTTGCTTCATGTTAACTTTATGGTTTCTTTAAAAGTCAAGGAAAAGTTACAGAGGTATGATTCTGTCTCGTAGAGAAAATCAGAATATTCCTTCAGTGAAGAATCTGCAGTTGCCTTCAGTTACTAAGGGGTTAAGTAAATTATAACCATTGTGATCATACATTAGCAGCAATATTCTGTTTCAATAACAGGCTACAAGCACTCTAATTACAAATGTCTATCATGTAAAACAATATTAATACCACTTCTACAATTTTCAAATTAATATGAAAAGGTTTTTAACTGTCATGTTAGTACACTACTTTGCTAAACTACTTTTGTATTGGGGAAACAGCAAATTTGATAACACACCACAGGAAAAACATTTGTATAAAACCAATACCTGATACTAACTTCTAAGATAACAATATTTTACCAGTGAAACGTAGAAATAGTCACAATACTGTCTCTTGTCTGTTTTACCCTCAGGACACTACTGCAGCAATGGTTTTGCTCTATACTTTATACAATGTTATCTTGTTCCCTTACATAGCAAACACTGGTTTGGAATACAGTGTTAAAAACAATGACTAAATCTGGTTTACCTACAAAGGCAAATACGCTTTGGAAAGAAAAGTACATCGCTCCTTCCCGACATGGGCTGATGAGAACGACAGGCTGAGGTGCAAATGAGCTCCTTAGCAGCCTGTTTTCTTGGTGCCTGCAGAGCACGTTCTTCAGAATGCTGCATCAATCTATCTTACAGGTTTTTCTCTACAAGATCTTGTGCAAGCTCTTTGGAAAAGTAACAACGTGATAGAATATTTCGTTTGTGAGCAAGAGGAATCTATATTTTTGTAAAGCACCAGTTCTAATCCCCAAATTTTATAACTCTTCTATTGGACTCAGAAGGATAAATAAATACTCATTGAACTACGTGTTCCAGCAACTCATGTCACATATCTGCAGTTCGGATGAACAATTTTTAAGTAATAACATTACAAGACCATTTCTTTTCACAAAAAACACTTCTAGTAGCACTCCGAACATGATGTTTTTCATCAGCCACTTAGGGTCAAGAAACTCTAAACCTTAAACTAAAATTGCAACGCCAGATTTGCATTGTGACTGCGATATAACCCGTCTACACGGGCCACAACAGCACAAACATTTACGCCTATGTAATACTGTCTGTAGACATCCATGCTGAAAAATTCCCCATTGCAGCATCAACCGCTCCTTCTTTTCTTAATAACAAAGTAGTTAATTTGTAAAAGAACCACTAGCAAACGAACAGCTAAGCATCTCTGAGTATGACCATGTCCCTTAGAAATGTGTGATAGACTTGCACATAAGTAACATATTAAAACACTTATCTGTCATTTTTATATATTACTACAATAAAGAAACCTCATTGTATGCCATGACTTTTACATCTAGAAACTATTAAAGTGGAATACTCTACAGTCACTAAGACGTACAAGTAGAGGGAGAAAAAAAAGCAAAATCAAGGTTGTCTAGGGTACATACGGACAAGCCGTACATAGCTTTTAAATGTTTAAATGTAGATTTGTAATTGTGGAGAGAAAAACACCATAGAAATCATTGACAGCTGCTTAAGTTTAATTCCAAGCCGACTTAAGACAGCACTCTGACCACACGTGCGGTTGTACAACGGGGACAGGCCGGTGCGGGTCGGGAACCGCGGGTCTCCTGTCCGCTCAGCCCCACCATCGGAACACAGCCCATACCTGTTCTTAATTGGAGTTCATTCGTAACCCAGCAAACGGACGTCATGTCGAGTTTTTACAACAGCTTCCTTGAAAAAGAATAATTAGGTTTTCCTTTACAGGAGAAATATTTTTTAACCTGTGAAGGATGTTCTATATGTAGATTGGAGAAAAACCTATTCCAGCCAATTGCAAATTACAGACACTGCCCATTTCAGAACCAAATGTTCTAAGAGCACGAACAGATGTGGCTACAAGATAGCTTATAATAAATTTCCAAATTACTGAACACGTTTTTTCCATTTCCAATTAATCTTTACACCTACAGATATATATCACTACCTGTATTTTTGTTCTTTTTCTTAGAAAGGCAGTTTGTCCTTATTTTAAACAAACAAAACATATTTCTTTGGGAACCTGGATAACAAAACTACACACTAATTCAGACAATTTTGTTTCAGCAGTCTTATCCTCCAACAGGTCTTTGGTTTTACTAAATGTGTAACAAAAAAATAAATCTGTACCTATGATATAATGATACAGGTAACTCTAATAACAGGACTACAGATGTTAATCTCCTAAATTTCATCAGCTAATGAGTTTTGGAACTAGGATGTTGATAAATCTAATCAGAGATAATGAATCAAAATGTATAAAGGATTTGACATTAATGTAGTATTATTTATTAAAAATTGGCTCTGTGGGAAACCTCAAAATGTGAGAATTTTTAGGTCATTTCAAAGAAATTGGCCCTAATCTTCTAGCTGGCTGACACAACTGAGCTTTAAAGCATCCTGTAAATCAGTCAGAGATTTTTTGCGGTAGACAATGGGGTTGATTAGGCTAAAATCCAAACAACAAACCAGGCCAAATGCACAATAAAATTCCACAGAGCAGGAAAACTCATCACATTTTCACAGCTGAAAATACTGAGTTTTACTTAAAGATAGGATGGAAGACAAAATAAAATGTTGATGCTTTAGAAATAGTATAAAACAAGTTTTGCATCAGTTACCTAAAGACTGCTTTTCTTCTCACAGGGAGTCCTCCCCAGATCTTCTACATTATCAGTAACAAAAGTTTATTAATACGACAACCAAGAACTGCTACTGGTTTTCAGAAAAGGCTGTTGTCTTTACACAAATGGGCTGATTAATGACTTAGTCGTGGTTTCTTTCATTTTTCTCTTCCCTAGTAATGGATAATAAATTGTCAAAAATAATTGTTTAAAGAAATGAGTTATCGAAAGAGATCCATATTAGTGTGGGTGATCCAAATAACAAGTGAATCAAATAATAATCCCACAGTGATTTGTTCTATCGCACAACCATACAATTAATTTACCTTAAAAATACTCCTTTCTACTTTTCTCCGAGTCCTTCTACTGCATATTAAAATGCAAATATATATATCATAAAATAATTTCAAATTTTCCTATATTAAAAGATTCTATAGCATAATCCTGACCCTGTGGCAAATTTACAAATGCACTGTAAAGTGCATCTTCATTAATGGTGTCAACCTGAATAAATATGCAAATAAAAAAAATAACATGTTAGCAGCTCTACAATTTATTTTCCCTTACTTAGGAAAAAAATAAATAAATAAAACACAACACCACACTGCACACTGCAAGCGCCAATGTGACAGTGTGAACAGAGAACTGAGAGTGTTCATGTGAGTGTATGTCACTGCCCTGAGGATGGCATTTTACTAGAAGATGATACTGGGAATCAATACCCAGGATGAACAGGAGATTTGGAGCACGCTCCCCACGTCCACATGGCAGAAGCAGCCGCTGTGCTGTCCCCCTGCCACCGACCCTCACAAAGCCGCCGCTTTCCCCTCTCTGCAGCAGAGGTGATTCTGACCCGGCCCAAGCTCCGTCCATCTCATGATATAGAACCATTTTGGTTGGAAGAGACCCTCAGATCATCGAGTCCAACCACAACCCACCCCTGGCACTGCCCCATGTCCTGAGAACCTCATCTCCGTCTGTCCAACCCCTCCAGGGATGGTGACTCCCCCACTGCCCTGGGCAGCCTGTTCCAATGCCCCACAGCCCTTCGGGGAAGAAATTGTTCCCAGATCCAACCTCAACCTCCCCTGGTGCAACTTGAGGCCGTTTCNCCCCAAGAAGACGGTTCTTACTAAAATAAGTTCCAGGAGCTTGGTCCCTCCCTGTTGCGCCTGCACGGTGCTACCTGGTGATCCTGACCTTTTTATCTTTGGCTTAGCGTGCTGAACCGGCTGGGACCCCCGCTGCTGAGTCGGTTGAAACCAGATTGGTGCCCTCCCCTTGCTGAATCTTTGTCTCCCCAGGGGTACAGCTGGATGCTGTAAAACTCCTGATGTCTGCATTCAGCGAGGCCCGTCCGGGGCCACGGAACCATGAGGTACCAGGAAACACCGAGGCACCAGTGCCCTGGGTGGGGAATACGGGCTGGAGTTCAGTCAGCCTTGGTTTTGTTGCTTAAGAAACGCAACTAAGTAGTAACAAGGAATTGATAATTGAGGAAAAGTGCCCGTATGTCGTGTTCACGTTTGCACTGTGCGTGCACACACAAACACAAACACACACACACACAGACACACGAGGGGGAGAGGGGGCTGCAGCTCACCTGTGGGGAGGTCATTTCTGCTGGGGGGCAGACAAGGCCCGTTCTCCCCTCACCGCCCCCGGCGGTTCCGGATCTTTCCCGCCCTCGCCTGAGGCGGGAAAACCCGCCACGCGCGCCGCTGGAGGACCGCGCCGCCCCGCTCCAGCAGGGGGCGCCGGCGGGGCCGTGGCGCATGCGCCGCCGCCCGGGGGCCATGGCGGGGCTGCTGGAGCACGAGAGGCAGATGTTCCTGGAGCTGTTCGGGCGGGACGGGCTGCTGCTCTGCGCCCGCGGGCTCGGCGTGGACCGCCTGCTGCTGCGCTTCCTGCGCCTCTACTGCGAGCCCGCCAGCCTGGTGCTGGTGCTCAACACCGGCCCCGCCGAGGAGGTGAGCGGGTCCTGCGGCGGCCTTCCCGCGCCGCTCGGGTTTGGCGGGAGCGGCCCTGGCAGGGGCCCGGGCCGGGGAATTGCGGGGCTGGGCGGGCAGCGGGCCCCGTCCTGCGCCCCGGGCCCCGACCTGCGCCCCGGGCCCCGACCTGCGCCCCGGGCCCCGACCTGCGCCCCGGGCCCCGACCTGCGCCCCGGGCTTTGCGGCTCCTGAGGAGAAGTTGTCAGACCAGGCGCGTTTGGGTTCAAATAAAGGCCCGAATTTCTGCTCGTGCAGCACGACGGTGTCCTAGTAATAACAACGAGGTTAAATAACCTTATCTAGGGAACCTGTAAACTGCAGACATCAGTGAGTAGCCAGCGAGCAGAAAGGGGCGAAACTTGCAGGCAGGTTTGTCCTGTTTGTGTAGAAGATGCTGCTGTGCCTTGCCTGGGACCAGGGAGAACTCCCACCGTCAGGAGGTGAAGTTCTGGGGCATTTTTGTGGTGACCTGAGGTGAATAAATCTCCCAGCTGTGGTTCATAAGCTTGCTGTATGTGCCCTGCCTGCTCTTGTTGTCCTCTATGGCCGGTGAGTGGACTGAACAACGACCTCCTCCCAAATTCTCTGTTAAAATTGCCTATTATCTGAAAAAGAGCTATTAAAATATAAGAAAATGTTTAAGTATTGTGTAGCTAGTACTGGGAATACATAGATTTTTTTAAATCACTCTGGATGAGTTTGAAGCTGAACAAAACATACCTAAGCAGAAGAAAATAATTATAATTCTGGCCTCCTTAGGTAGTATCTTATACTATCATGCTTTTAATGCGTTTTCAACAGCTTCTCAAAATTACCGGAGTATGTATAATTAAAGTTTCATCAGTTACCACGATGAAGTGTTGCATTTCTATTGCATTTGGTTTAGGAGTATTTTATCGATCAGCTGAGGTCGGATGGAGTTGTTCATCTTCCTCGGCGTGTTACCAATGAAGTTGCAAACAGTACTCGATATGAATTTTACACACAAGGAGGAGTCATCTTTGCAACAAGTCGAATCCTTGTGGTAGATTTCCTTACCGACAGAATTCCTGCAAACCTCATTACCGGTAAGAGTTTAATGAAATAAAGGTGAGACTGTTCTGTTGATACACAAAGCTTAAATCTGTATGAAGAGTTTTACTAACTGGTATTGAGGCTGAAAAAGTGTTCCTTTTTTTCCCCACAAAGACTGAGATAAAATGAGCAAATATGTAGTTTGTTTGTTTGGGGTTTTTTTAATTGTTTTCTTTGCTCCCAACTAGTTTGCTTGACTTAATCAGACAATTTGAAAACATCCACATTATTTTTAGATATTGGATTATGCATTTGTATGGCTTTCTGATATCAGTAGCTGGCCACAAAACAAGTGAGCAGTTAAACTATGCCCCTGACATAAAGAAACCCATAAAATTCAGACTGGCTTTCAAAGGTGAATAATTGAACATGGAGCAATAGTGTCCTATGGTCTATAAGACACTGGCCTATGATTAAATGGCCTGTGATTAAAACTGACTTTAGATGTCATGCTTTATCAGCAGTGCACACTACCTGTATTTTGCATGAACAAATTTCTCCCGATGACTTTTCCCATCCAAAAATAGCAATATCTTACTAATCTTTGTCTGGACGCACCTTGGACACTATCTGAATAGCAGTATGATGAAGTAATGCTGTAGCTGTCTTTGTAAAGATGTTGGGAATAGCTTGGGACCTTTTTTACCATTATGTAGAAGTTATGCATGAAATGTGTTATCTTTTTTCTCTCGTGATCTGTTCCCCTGCTCCCCCAACCACTGCTATTTTTATGTCCTTGTCTAAGCTGGAAACCCTGTTACAGCCTGGATAGCTAATAAAACAGGTATCTAAGAGCCAGGAATATAAGAATATTTTACTGCTATCTAAATGTTAACATCTTAATGGCTAAATATAACTGAATATTGAATGCTTAGAAGAATGTAAGTTTCCACTTCAAAAACTGTGTCCTCTTCCTTTTAGTCAATGTATGACAATCTCCCATCTGTGGAACAGTTTTATGCTGAAGCCAAAGGACACCAGATTTGTCAATTCTGGTATTTCTAGGTTAGAAATGTGAACACATTTTCTGGGCAACCTACTTTAGTTTCTCGTCTTCCCCTTGACTGCTTCCTCTCTACCTTTTTGCCCTACCAAAGAGGAAGGACAGAAAAACCAAACCAAAAAAAACCCCACAAACAAACAAAAAACCCCACCTTTGGACTTTGCCAGTATGAAAAGAAGAAATACACTGAAGATGTACAAAATAGCCCTGTGATAGAATGACGGTTGTACTAGTTTTTGCGGTGCCACTAGAGGTCAGTGTGACAGCAGCCTTGACAGACCTGCTCCATTTAAAATGTGAGTGACGCGGAGTTCTGTCAGAAACGTATATTATCTGTGTGTGAAATTGTACAGCAAAAACTTGTAATCGTGTTTATTGAGGAGTTACCATGAACATACTTTACGGCTTTTTTTTATTTTGCTAGGTGTTATAAATGTTTATAAAATCGGTGTAGTATCACGTGAATTGACGTATGATGAACTCATAAATTCAGCTAAATGAAGGTCAGAAATTATCACTGCAGTAAAGAATTATTATTCCTGGTGCTTTTGGCCAGACAGAGATGATATACTTTAATAGCACAGTAAAACTGATGTGAGGTCCTGTAGTAAAGCATGGCAAGTTGTTTCTGCCCAGGCTTACACAGCACTATGAGCTCACTTCAAAGCCGGAATATTGACTGAAAGCAGGGAGGTATTAGGGTAAACACAAGGGCTGTGTCTCCTGTAAGGTCCTTGCAGAGTCACAAGACAAACTGGAGGATGTTCAGAAATCAGTGTGATCATTAGTATGTCCTGAAAAATTTGCTTCATAGGAGAGATGTCAGCTTATCTAGACAGAAAAATATGTTGTAGTGGATTATTCCATGACTTGATCATGAATGGCAGCAGTTACACGGAATTCTTTTTCCTGTAAATGCTTTTTAATTTACAAAGCAAACGCATGTCAAAAAACAATGGCTCGGTGATGAGTTGAAGAAACTTGTTACAGAAATGAAACTCACTGTAAGTTTGTCGGCTTCTGTAGGTACAATGTAAAACCCGTGATGTTTGATGTCCTTTGCTTCCATTTTTGAAAGGCATTTATCATTCACTGGAAGCTGTGAACAGATAAAGTACCACAGAGGCCTCACTTCACTGGGGGGGAGTGAAAAAAATGTAATGTGCTATTTAACACAATTAAGCGTGAGAAAAAATAAGGCTTGGTTTTAACAGGGCTTGGCTGAGTGGAGCGCAAATCCTGGAAGTATTCACCTCCAGCACTTAATGAAGTTAAACTATTGTTTCACTTCTCTGTACTAAAATGGATCTTTTTTCCTTAACACACCGCTAGCTGTGAAGGACACTGGAGGTGTGCTCAGACAGTTGATGGTACTTCCTGTCCTCAAGTGTGAACATGAATATCAGAAGGTGTAGAAAAGCAAAGTAAATGTTTTCAGGAGTTCTTTGATTATGTTAACACTTGAACTATTGCCAGTGAAACGTACGTGGCAAGTCTGTAATTCCAGAACTTCTCTAACAAAATAATTTGAATATCACAATCTTGAACATACCAAATTTTCTTTGTTGCGAAATTGCCTTGCAATTCCTTTGACCCTTTTAAAAAGGCTCGAGTTTTGCCTTAGGAGTAAAGAATTTTCTAAGATAAGAGGTCCTGCACAAGTTTGGGGGTTGGTTGGTTTGTTTGGTTGTTGTTTGTTTTGTGTAGTTTTGTTTCATTTGTTTGGTTTGGGTTGTGTTTGGGTTTTGTTTGGTTGTTTTTGCTAAAGATGTATGGTTAACCCAGTTCTGTTATTTGGGGATTCCGTGGTACTGAAACTGTGGAATTGCTTGATTTGAACTCTGCAAAGTTTATCCAACCATCACTTTAGAAGAATTAAATTGCTATTGTACTTTATTTAAGAAAAAAAAAGTTAAAAGAATAAGAGTTTTGAGGAAGAAATCTATACAAAATTGGAGCTTTCTTTACGTGTAACTTGAAAACCTTTTATTTTGCCAGGCATTTTGGTATACAAAGCACACAGAATCATTGAGTCCTGTCAGGAAGCATTTATCTTGCGACTTTACCGCCAGAAGAATAAGGAAGGCTTCATTAAAGCTTTTACAGATAATGCGGTTGCATTTAACACTGGCTTTTGCCATGTGGAAAGAGTGATGAGAAATCTTTTTGTCACAAAACTTTATCTGTGGCCAAGGTAAGGCACCTATTTACTTCATTGGAGAGTTAAATGTAAAAGAAAGATGAAGGATGTTCCAAAGAAAACGGGGTGTATGCAGCCACACTGCTAATCTGTGTTCCTTCTTGTATTCCCAAACAAATTTCATCTGTTTTTTGACAGAAGAAGTGGTTTTAAAGATGCAAAATTTCTCTTAAGTGTTTTTCAAAATAGACCAAGATTAAATCTGTAAGGACAGCTATGCCATAGCTGTCCTTCTAGGCAATAGAAATCACAGCAGAAAGTTACATTCTTAATAATTTAAGAGAAACTGCACTTATTAAACAGATTACTTAAGCCATGAAGTAACAGGAATAGAGTCTGTCAGTTGTGCCATTCATGGAGGCGTTTGTTTCCAACTGGGATGAAACTCCGTGGTCTCTTTTTACTTGTTGTCGGGAGCCAGGAACATCACAGGATCTGGTAGTGGATCCGTGTGGTTCCAAAGCATTTATGGACCCTTTCCAGTTTCTCTTTTACGAGATTTTTTTTTGTTTAATATTTGTTATGTGTAGTAATGATGTAGAATCTAGTGCAGTAGTTCTCTGCGGATCATTCACCAGCACTGTAGGCCCGCATCACTAGAATGACTACAGTTATTGTGGCATAGGTGGTTATCCGAGGCTGTTCACAAGACTGCAGACTTCACATCAGTAGAAACTGATTTATTTGGCAATTAACTTACTTGTTTACATTTAAAACAAGCATAATGGTAGTTTATACAAACTTTCGAATAATTGCAGGTCAAGCAAACCATCCATGTAAATCTTAATATGCTGTTTTCCTCTTAGATTTCATATAACGGTGAACTCATTTTTAGAGAAGCATAAACCTGAAGTGGTGGAAATCCATGTGTCGATGACCCCTGCTATGCTTGCTATCCAGACTTCAATCCTGGACATTTTGAACGCGTGCCTGAGAGAACTCAAACGTTACAATCCAGCTCTTGAAGTAGAAGATCTGTCTCTAGAAAATGCTATTGGTAAACCTTTTGACAAGGTAACCGTTTTGATAGTTTCGCTCTGTCTAACTACAGGGATGTAGATCTTCAAACTGTCTGCCATGCAAACAAAAATATTATTTGTAAAATAAAGAACCATCAGCAACTGGGTATTCTCCCATGACATGTTTCTTTCTGGTACAAGGAGAGAAACTGTTCATCTGTAATAGTGATGGTGCAGTTGCCAGGAGGGTTTTTGGTGTATTTGTATTATAGTTCTTCATTTCCAGAGTCCTTACAGTAAGAACATCCTGATTTGCGGTGTGTTAGTAATATAAAGATGGCTGATTTCAGCTCAGAATACTGCAGAGATAGTAACTGTGCAGTTATTTCCACACAACCCCCTTGTTTTTTTCCTCTTCAGTTTCCTGCTTGCAGTTTTTATTTTCCCCAGTAGCAGCACTGTATCCAAAGGTAATATGCGCATGCATGCGTCTGTTGTATCTTTTAATCCTGACGTGCCATTAATTGTGTGTGCTTTATTTTTGGCAGATGTGCAACTTTTGGTGTACAAATGCTTTCTGTAGGGTAAAATCAGAAACTTCAGCCATCATAGTAAAACATGGTTATTTGTTACCCATGATTTAATCTTGATGTGAGGCCTTCTGTGCTTTAAATATTTTGAAGGTTTTTTTTTCTTCTGCTCTGTAGGTTGCATATCTGCATGGTATTTATTTTGAAAATTCTATGACCTTGTGATGTTTTTTACTTTGCCTAAGTAAAGGATACTAGATACTAAAGGTGCAGGCCAGTACCAGTGAAGTAAGGGGGGGGTTATTTTACTAGGATTTTTTACTGTATGGGATGAAAAAATATGTACTGAAAGCACTAAGTGATATACATCTGCTAATTGTTGAAATGCTTTACATAAAGGCATCTATATAATGTTAACTTTGCAAAAAATGATTGCTTATCAAAACGAATACCTCACAATCACATCTTGAATTGGGTATGTTTATTAACTTTGATAAACTAGTGGCATTCCTTAAAAAGGAAAAAGAAAATATTCTGGTTAATATACTATATATTTGACATCCTGAACTTTTCAATTTATATTTCTAGACAATACGTCACTATTTAGATCCTCTCTGGCATCAGCTTGGAGCTAAGACAAAATCTTTGGTCCAGGATTTGAAGATACTACGTACTTTGCTACTGTACCTAACTCAGTATGATTGCATCACTTTCCTTAATCTTCTGGAGTCACTGAAAGCAAGTGAAAAAGCTTTTGGTGAAAATTCAGGTGAATGCTGAATAACCATACAAGTTAATGCGTGAAACAGGGAAATGTTGACATTTTTAATTAACATTCCCAAGCATAAGAAGGTATCTAATTAGGTTTTATATAACCAGCCATAAGGACGTAGGTTTTTATTGACAGATAATGCTTTCATCTTCCCACTTAACTGCTGTTACTTAACAGTGTGAGATTCACATCACAGTTCTGTCTTGTATTAATCTAGTAATTACACAGCAAGCAGGTAACACGGGTATTCCAGAGGAGAGGTTGGGGCTTTTTTACTGGGAAGGTTTGAAACGTGTACACGTTGCAAGTGTTAAACTACTGCTGCTTTCTTTTCCTCTTTAGGTTGGCTGTTTCTTGACTCCAGTACTTCAATGTTTGTCAATGCTCGAGCTAGAGTTTATCGCATTGCAGATGAGAAACTGAATCAGAAAGGCAAAGTCCCTGAAAAAAGTGATGTAAAGAAGGAAAATGGTACTGATCATTCCTAATTTTGAGAGTGTCACACGATTTCAAACGCTCTGCATATTATTACTTGTGCTATGATTCCCTGCGTGATCATACACAGCTCAAGATCTCAATCTGTTAGCTGGGATAAGCGGAGACAGAATCTTAGTTCAAAAAGCATGTAATAAACAACAAAAAACAGAGGCACAAAGAAGGAAGGGGTTCTAAGCTTGCTCAGAGGATCATGGGGAAAGATTCTATGGAATTGTTCTGGAACTACTTTGGTGTTTAGCTTGACCTTTTTTATTTTATGTGAAGAGGTAGGAGGCTGCTGTTGCTTTTATCAAAAAAAGATATTCAGGAGTTTCAGAACTGAAGAATGAGTGAATATTTTAACTTTTCGCTTCACCAAAGCACTTATCACCATTTTTACGTGTTTCTGTAAGAGTACTGTCCAACCCATTAGCATAACAAGTTGCACATGGAGCCTGCTGAATGTCGTATTTGCCAACAACCATCATGCCATCAACATCTAACCACTAATGTAAAGTTCTGAAGGATATTTCAGCTGTGAGAGCTGTTATGTTCACTCTTTCTTTGTTTCAGAACTGAAAAGGGAACTGGTTCTAGAAAGCAACCCCAAATGGGAAGCTTTGAGAGAAGTACTGAAAGAGATTGAAAGTGAGAATAAGAACAGTGAAGACCTTGGTGGTCCAGGTGAGAGAACACTAAAGGATGTGAATTTTCACAGTACAGCTAGCCTTCTACTTGACTTTTGAGAGAAGGAGCCTGACTCTTTACTGTAGTTTATTAAAGAGCTAGTTTAAATAGTTCTTGGACTTAAGACAACTTTATGTACGCATATGCTATGCAAGACTAAATCGTTTTACATAAACTCCTCTTTAGTTCTTGTTCTAAAAGAGAAATGCTGTTGCTCTGCAGTGCTGTTTAGGAAAGAACCTGTATTATTACTAAAAACATATTTTAACTTACATTTCAATATTGTATTGATACCCTAGTTTCAAAATCAATAAAACTAATAAGGTGGAAATTTATAATAATCAAGGTATCGTTCACTTGCTTCTCAAGTTCAGTTAAAAAAAAAAATAGGGGTTCTGTCTTGTGCCCTTTCCATCTCTCACATTCTTCTCGTGGACCTGAAAATTGGCTTCTCCAGGAGAAGCAGCTAAATGGGCTAGAAAGTAGAAGGCAAGTGTGTTTCTAACTAACAGCTTTGCTGCCTTTCCTATTTTAGGGCTTCTCATGCCCTGAAATTTCACCAAGTTTTATTTTAGGAAATAGTAAGGGTAAAAAAGTGCTCTTTTCTGCCACCCACAGTGTTCTGACTCTGGATGAGAACTGGCTCTCTCACCTAGTGTTGTAGGAGTTAATCTGAGTCAGCTTGTGGAAAATGGTTATTCAAGGCCCACAAATGTCAATAATACTGTGTGAAACATGTATTTTTTTGGCCTCTTCAACACAACTGACAAAAGGTTTAAATTAGAATGGTCTAAATTATGTTCTCTCTTATTCCACGTTAAAAAAAAAAAAGTAATTGTCAGTATGTTTCAATATGTGCTGTATCTGCCTCGCTTCAGATGGTCAAAAGGAAAACCTCACTAATTTATATAGTGTAAGAATAACAAATGCTGAACTTCCATTAAGGTTCCCTAACCTTGTTTGGTACAAAACTTCGCGCAATTTAGACTCCCTGAAAGTGCAGAGCAGCTGTGACAACCAAACTGATGGCGTTTGACAGGCGTGCATCTAGGAACGTTAAAAACCCTTTGCTCTAGAGATATCTTGTAGCTGGAGAAGTACAGCAGAACAAATAATAAACATAATATTGTTTCTTGACTGCAGGGCAAGTGCTTATCTGTGCCAGTGATGACCGAGCTTGTGCACAGCTCAGGGAGTGTATTATTGCTGGACCAGAAGCTTTTTTAACAAGACTGTACAATAAAACCTTCGGAAAGGATGAGAAAGCTGCAGAAGTGTGGATTACGGACAGAAAAGCCGTCAAGTCCAAAGGAAGTGCCAGACAGGACGCTGGGCCTCAAGCCAAGAAAGCCAAGCTCGCCGCTTCTTCAAAACAACATAAAAACAAGAAACAGCAAGACCGGACTATAATCCAAATGATAGGGAAAGCTGAGGAGGAAAAGAGAGAGGAGTTAGAGGCAGAAGACAACAAACAATTAAGCAGTAGCCCAGAAAATAATACTGAAGAGACCGTTCCTGAAGATTTCCATGTGAACTTACCCTCGGATTGTTACTACGGTATTTTCAAGGACCCGCTCACAATTATTCATCCGTTGCAGGGTTGCACTGATCCCTATGCGCTCACTCGGGTACTGCACGAAGTAGAACCGAGATACGTTGTGTTATATGATGCAGAACTGACTTTTGTCCGGCAGCTGGAGATCTACAAGGCAAGCAGGCCTGGGAAGCCTTTGAGGCAAGTTGACTTGATCAGGGTTAAGAGAAAATAACAAGTGCACTTTCAGCAGTCCAGGTGGAACATCCATCTAGGGATTTTTTAAATTTTTTTTTAGCTGCCTTTTATTTCCTGTTTAGCCTTCTTATTAATTACAAAAAAAAATGGCGTAATGTCTGATGTAACCAAAAAGTAATTTTTACTTCCCAGCGGGTATTTAGTTCCTTAAAAGCAGAAACATACCTGTGAAAGAAAAAAAAAGTTAATTCCATCTTCTACAAAACCTCTGCTGAAATGATCTTAGTGGCAATAGATCACGTTTTGAGGTGCTGTAGTCTCATTTCAAACCATCTCTATAGATAACGATTTTCACACAATAAGCTTCATTTTGGATTTAATTAATTTTCAAATTTCCTGATGTCTGGTCATGCTGGAGACCTGTAATTCAGGAACTGTATAACAAAACAAAACACGTAAAGGAAAATGCAATAAAGAAAATGAGAAGTATTTACAGTTATTCTCAGGATTTGTAGTTATACTTCTGCATTGTGTGTATGTATATATATATATACATAGATATTTGATAGACTTGTAAATTGCAAAATTTGCTTTTAAGAACAGGTGTTACAGATTAATTAAAAATATAGAAAACTTAAAATTGAATATACTATGAGTTTTGGCATTATCTTCCATTTATATGGCTGCCTGATACAGCATTTCTTGAAGACCATAAGCTGTAGTTATACCTCTACCTCTCTGCAAATAACTCATGGCAATTTTTTAAGTCTTAGAATGAACACACTTTACTTACTACAGTCGAAACACCATTTATTTGCATATGAAATTATTACCTCTTGAATTATGATGCTTTATACTTTAATCACCTCGTGAAAATTATTTGCATAAATTTAAACAGAGCACTTGCAATGTTGCAGTCAGAGATTTGTATATATGCAACAGAACTGAAAATGGAAATCAGTTTGGCAGTGTTTAGTGTGTCTGTACCTGACATCCAGGTAAGGACTCTCTAGTGCAAATATAAGTAACAGAACTCGCAAAGTATATTGCACGAGGATAATTACTGGGTTATTTGTACATTTTATTTTTAATTGCCTAATCAGCATGTGTTGTATCTACCTCTAGCATCGTGTTCCCACAGTTCAGAGCGAGAAAATCAGATGCAGTCATCCACGTAAGGGTTAGGAGATGCACCGCATGAAAAAGTAATAGGAATAAAATCAGAGAATGGTTTGGGTTGGAAGGGACCTTAAAGCTCATCGGTGCCACCCCTGCCATGGGCAGGGACACTGCGGGGCCTCCCCACCCTCCAAACCCTTCCAGTCTGCCAGAATGTGCAACACCTCCGTTAAAACGTTTTGGAAAAAAATGCTGAAAAAGCTATAGGCAATTAATTCCTTAAGGTAATTATTAATTCTTTTATGTTCCATATAAATCCCTGTTTGCGGAATAAAACTTCAGTTGTTGGTGTATTCACCTCTGCAAGATAAATGACAGCTTGTTCTTCGCAGAACCTGCTATTTCCTTGTACAAATTATCATTTTTAAATCTTGGATGCTGCAGTTCCTAACCCGGGATGACTGCAGACTCTTCAGTTTGTTACACACATTCTACTGGGACGATTTTAAAACCAGTAAGAAAGTCACTTCTGCGTTATCCTTGTTTGGCGCCCTTGCTGAACGGTGACTGCACCTCGGTCCGCGCGGGTTGGGTCCCGAGCCGCAGCGAGCGTGTGTGCATGGGGAGGACAGGGGCTCTGCCTCTGGGAACTCCCCTTGCCAATTTTGGAATATCTTTACAGGAAAATGTCGTGCTTTTTCACTTGCCTTTTTTAAGGTAAATACTAACTTGTCAGGCACTTAGTGTTACTAATCTTAAATATTGGTTGTGGGGTTTGTTAATTGAATATGAATTTTTGTGTTTTTTTCTTTTTTTTCCCTCCCCTCCAAACCTACAGGGTTTATTTCCTCATATATGGGGGCTCAACAGAAGAACAGCGCTATCTCACAGCTCTGAGAAAAGAGAAGGAGGCCTTTGAAAAACTCATTCGGTAACAAAATCAGTTTCCTGCCTTTATTATTGTTACGTTGGTTACATTTTAAATAGAGTGAAGTTCTTAACTCTGTGAAGGCTTTAAATAAACTTTTAATTCAATGACATTTCAGATGTTGAGCTTTCCCACTGAGAATCAATGAACAGTCAAAACCTTTTCAAAGCACCTGATATTTTATTTATTAATTTGGGGGGGGGTTAACATTACATTTCAAAACCTAAAGAGCACCACTTGTATTTTTTTTCTAATTGTCTATGCGTTTCATTTCTGGAAATGTGTTTTGGTCTGTATCTTGTAAGATATTTCTAAGGCTTTTGTGACTTAAGTTGTTTTGGGGAACAGCAAAATTCTTTTCTTAGACTACATAAGACAGTGTTTTTACTGACAGTGTCTTCTCACCTGGTTCTACTGCTGTTACTGGTTTATAGTTCCTTTGTTTCGTATGCCCTGAGAAGTTTTAAAAACAAATCAGATGCTAAAAAGTGCTAACAAAAATAAAAACGTAAAATAAAAATATTGCATATAGCCCAGCAATCTGGAAAAAGTAGTAAATTGCATTTCTGATCAGATTTGAATTAAGTATTAAACTATGTATAATTTTACATCTGGCTGAAGGGTGTTAAAGTATTTTGATCTGTTTTTCTCATTGTGGGTTTTGGTGTTTGTTTCTGGGTCCGTAGAGAGAAGGCTGGCATGGTTATTCCTGAAGAAAGAGAAGGAAGAGATGAAACAAACTTGGACCTAACCAGAGATGCTAAGCCTGCCTCTGCTGCTGCTGACACGCGCAAAGCGGGTGAGCGGTCCTCAGGGTGCTTTGCAGCTCTGAGCCTGGAAAAACCTGTAACTGCTGCATTTAAATCCTGCCCGAAGCGTCGGGGTCGTAGGCACATGGCAGCCTGGCTGTGCGGTCTTGGTGGTACGGAAACCTTCGCTCCGGTGTTCCGTCGACCTCTGTGCAATGACAGTGAATCACGTTTCTCGTTGAAAAGCAAATATAGACTAGTGAAGCGTTTTACCATTAAGACAGATACCACCGGGATTGTTTCTAGGCAGCTTGCTGGTTATGGACTGTCTAGTATTGCTCGTAGGGAGGTGGAGAGACGTTAAAATATTAAGACTGAAGCCTGCAGGTAGTCGGAGGTGGTGGTGTCCTTGAGTGAGTAGATGCTGGGGACTTCTTTTGACCTTGGCAAAACAGCTTGCCTGGGGAAACACCTGCAGATTGGGGCGTTTGTCTGCTTGCTGTGAAATAAAGCATCTTTTTTCTTCTGTTGCAGTTGTAACCACATCTTTGCTGCTTTCCTCTGACATATATACTCTGTCTTCGTCTTACAGCTCTGCCCCTGTTTGCTTTGCTGTCATTTTTGGAATCCTGCTCTCCTTTACCATATGCTCTCTCATCTTTGTTGTTAAGTCTTTTGTGGCCTTGATGCTTCAGTTTCTTCACGTGATCTGTAGAGGCTAAAGTATGACTCCTGCAATAAAATGCCGTATTGCTGGGGGAAACAGCTGGAAATAAAAAGGGCCAGTTTTGTTATCTTGTTTTGCAGGCAACTTTTCAAAGATTTTCATGATGTATTTAAATCATTTTCATCTACACTTTAACGTATTTCACTGTCACATATACAAAGCTTATAGCAGGTGGCATGGTTGTTCTCTTGAACTGCAGAGCGTGCTCCATGAACTACTGTATATGATTGGACATCAGATTTTTCTCTATAACAGTGAAAAACTAAATAAGGTCTGGATTTATGATACTGCTGAATTTGAGGTGTAATTTGAGACGTTGAGTCCGTGCGTTACAGGAGCATTGGCAGCACACAGGAAAGTATACAAGCAGAGTCAGGGGTCAGGAGCGTTATTTATTTGTATTTCTTTTGCTCTCTAGGTGGGCAGGAACAGAAGAATGTTCAGCAAACTGTAATAGTGGACATGCGGGAATTCCGGAGCGAGCTTCCATCACTGATTCATCGTCGTGGTATCGACATCGAGCCGGTCACTTTGGAGGTTGGAGATTATATTTTAACTCCTGATATCTGTGTAGAGCGGAAAAGTATCAGTGATCTGATTGGTTCCTTAAACAACGGCAGGCTGTATACACAATGCGTTTCTATGTCCCGTTACTATAAGCGACCGATCCTCCTGATTGAATTTGACCCTAACAAACCCTTCTCCTTGATTCCACGAGGCTCTCTGCATCAGGAAATTTCCAGTAATGACGTTACTTCTAAACTAACTCTTCTAACGCTCCATTTCCCCAAGTTACGGATCCTGTGGTGTCCCTCTCCCCACGCTACTGCTGAACTGTTTGAAGAGTTAAAACAAAACCATCCCCAGCCCGACGCAGAAACAGCAATGGCCATCACGGCAGATTCTGAAATTCTTCCCGAGTCAGACAAGTACAACCCCGGGCCTCAGGACTTTCTGTTAAAAATGCCAGGTGTTAACGCCAAAAACTGCCGTGCCTTAATGAACCGCGTTAAAAGCATTGCAGAGCTAGTGACGCTGTCGAAGGACGAACTCGCCAAAATTTTGGGTAATGCTGCAAATGCCACGCAGCTCTTTGACTTTATTCACCTGAGCTACGGAGAGGCAATGGCTAAAGGAAAAAGCAAAAGGTGACTAATGAGATTGTTCAACGTGGGGCACAGATAAGCTTTTCTTGCACAGTACTTTGGCAAAGGGCATGAAATATTTTAACGAATGCCCTCTAAGATAACCAGCTCGCTCTTGCTAATGCTGTTCCATCGGTTTTAACATTTGGGTTAATTATTACTGAAGGCAAGTTTCAAAAGGAAAAAAAAAATTAACAGGTAAATGCAAATGATTTTTATTCTTTCTACAGCACTTTAACCAATTCTATGATACCACTCAATGAATTAAATTAAGTTCTTCACCAAGCCCATAATTAAATTAATTAATTAAATTATAATTAAATGCTAAGGCTAATTGATAAAGGTGTTTCTTTTGAAAGTTATGTCTTGTTAAAGTTAAAATGTACTGTGTTCTGATTAGTTTCTGTGACGTGCCACATGATCTATCACTTTGCTTTTGCCATTTTTATTAACGTCTCACTCTCCGGAAGCTGCCCATTTCCAGTTGACACCGATGGAGCGATTTGAAAGACATTGTGGTCTTTTGTAGTTCATTTAGAACATACTTGAGTCAGTCCTGAATTTTAGAACATCCTCGTAAGCCTTTGTCACAGTAAACTACAATTTTATGGTATATTCTACATTATATTTGCTTACTTTACTGGAATTTACAGCTTGGTTTTTTGACATTCCAAAGTACAGCTCTGTGGTGTTAGATTTTGCGAAGCGCGTCCGTCTGGTGCAGACTGGATAGTTCTGCGGTGGCACAACGCAGCCTAAATCTCAGCGTGCCTTACTTTGACTTCTAAGACGCCTTATTTTTCTTCATCAGTTTTGATAGCTCTTTCACCTCATTCACTTGAAAGTGGAAAATCCAGGTATACCATTGGGCCTATTCCTTTACACCGGAGCGTATTTCCTCTCATAAAATGCAACACTTTTTAAAGTAAGGTTTTCCGAAAGCGTAGACCGTTTTTCCGATATTGTCTTCTTTCTGTGTCCTATTGTACTTGCATTTTTATGTCGTAAATAGACCACCTGTCCATAAGTTCACTAAAGCCGTTGTCACCTGGAAGATGAGGTTTTTTTAGCATTCTGTGTAGCATAAACCAGGGAAAAAGCTATGTTTTCCATAGTTTGTCAACGTGTATATTGTTAAAAACAGATTCCGCACTGAGCTTTGATATGACAACTATGTAACAAACTGCCGGTGCCAACAGGGCTGGTCCTGTGTCATTAGGTGCTAATGTGTTTACATTAGCTATTTACAACATCTTTATCATGACTTGCACATACATATTTGTACGATTCTAATGCTAACAACAGATTAATATATTATCCATCATTAAAGGAGGAAATATTGATTTTCTCTATTCAGGTGCAGTAAAAACTGTACTGTGCACTTTCAGGTTCAATGTTTACTGTGCATTTGAAGTGTGAACTATGAATTTGTTAACTTATAGTCTAGGACTGAACTGTGACAGGTTTCCAAAGCGAACATTTTTCTGCACATGCAAACTTCAGTATTAAATATATCCATAACAAGATTAAAATTTGTTCATTGTCTTGCTTGTCATTTGGCTGTATTGTTATTAAAACATTTTTAGTGTGTGATTTATAATCCACATCTCAGGGTTTCTATTGCCCTATATTCTATTTTATTTTATTTAATTTAAGAATTTGTCTTTTCATGAAGACTTTTGCTTATTCGAAGCAATAAGATCCAAGTTCAGGGTTGAGAACGCCTGTGAAGTGGTGCTAAGAGAACAGAAAATCAGAGCCAGAACAGAACTGTCCTGAACACGTGGCCTGTGGAGCCTGGCTCGGAAAAGGAGAGCTGAACAGCATTTGAAAACGTGGTGGTGTGCATTTGCATCATTAAGATGGTACCTTAAGATGTATAAGGTGAAAATAAAGGGTATATGAAGAGGTTATAAAGTTGTAGCTTTGTGTTACACGCTAAATCATGATCACATAATGCAATTAAATAACTCATATTTGCTAAGTATTTATATTTGCCTTTTGTTTCTATATGTGGAATTTTTGTGAGGTTTTTTTGATATTTTCTGTGTTCAACTCAGGATTTGGCTTTTTCTTTAATTGGACCACAAGTACCATTGCTGTACGGTATTGTTGCTCCTTGGTGGTTTGGCAGTTGGCCGTGTTGGGTTGGGAGTTAGTGGTGTGTCCTTCTGGGGCAGCCGGGACGGGCAGTGAGTGCAGGGGGGGGCCTTGTCTCCCAAAACCACCCTGAAATACCCAACCGGGATTCTCCTGGATGGAGGCGCAACGAGATGTTTGGGGGAACGATGACATCCCGTGGCCGCCTGGTGTCCTTCAGCTTGCTGTCATCAACAGGAGTGAAATTGTGTGTGTGTTCTTGTCATTGCTTGAGGTTTTAACTTTGGGACTTTTTATATTAAAAAAACATCCTGCCCTCAGTTTGGGAGTATCTCAGATTCTTCCTTACGTGTTTCAAGGTCACTGAAGGTGTGAAACCCACGGCGTTTATAAACTGTTGGGAGATAAGGTAGTAAGCTGCTTGTTCCTGCAGTTTGTCCTAGGCTTTGATTGCACCAAGTTTCTTCTAAAATAGCAATAAAACCAAAATCTCTTAGGAATAAATGCAGCTTAATCTATAAAATACACAGCTATGCTGTGAAAAATGGACTCTTAAAAGTACCAAGGTTTAAATGTGGGGATTTTTGTGAACACCAAGCTTTGACATTTGCTAAGTACAACCACAAATAACACTTAAAAACCTTTGTCTCTTAAACTTTCCTTAGTCATCCCGAATTCCAATTCTATGACTGTAGAAAAGAATCCAAAAGCAAACATCTGCCAAAAAATAGTTATTAAATGCATACATTATTTATATGCCAAACAGCATAAAGAAATGTAACTGAGGGTTGTTCAAGGAATTCGTCACGTGTGGGCTTGCTGACGATTTTTATTTCAGTCTCCAAAAGCTGGGTGCCGGCAAGGTTTCCCTTCTGTTGTAAGGACTGTTGTCCGTAGAGTTCTCCTTACTCAATGATAGCCTGAATTAATATTCAGTTAATCTGTTTTCTACAATGTGTGGTTTTAAGAAATGCAAGTAGGGTCATAAACCAGAAAGTTCAGAAACGATTGCTCCAGCATTTTGTAATACTTTGTAATTATAACTTATTTCATGTGCTCACTGTTTCTTGACCTAAGAGCAAGAATTTCGGATATATGCAGAATTACCTCAAACTAAGCATAGACCCTCTTAGTTTTTCATAGGAAGTCCTTAATATCTACTTATGTGAGCTACTTGCTTGCAATGGAAATACACTCACTGGCAATATATGCGCTCATTTTTTTAAATTTGCAATTGCATACACTTTTTTCCTAAATTTTCCACATTTTTCTATCGTTATCCTTTGCAAAACTTCCTCTCTCAAATACTGTTCCTAATATCCTCTTCCACAGGTGGCTAGCAACCTAGTCTAGAATAAGACATAACTGATGCATATATTTGTCAATTATATTTCTTGCCTTTTTTTCTCTCTAATTTCCACTTTATTCTAAGTTCAGCTCCAAACCATGAAAATAATATCCCTCGCCTGCAAGATGAGAGGGAGGAGTTAAACATCAAGAATCTTCCTTGATGTTTGTCAGTTACAAGTGACTGAACCGCTAACAGCAAGTTGGGTGAAGCTGCTCGTGTAATCGCTGGGTATGTCTCTTGGAAACTGGAGTTGCTTTTCTCTGCTTATTTTTAAATCAAGATTCAAGTTCTAACATGTATGGATTTGAAAGGCTGCGTGATCCGTCTGGTACAGAGCGATGGCAAAGACACCGCGTATTTGGTAATAGAAAAAGAACCTTTAAACCTTCCTGCCCCACTTGTTTCAAATTTTTCTTTAACTCCATCTTTGGGATCCCTGACGTATTTCTAGCGGCTTGAATACCACATGCATTATTACCCAAATAGAGGAATTTCGGCTGATACCCACCAGGAATCTCTGACTTCCCTTCGCTCTTCATCAGCTTTGCCGATAGCGTGTAACGTTACACGTAGGCGCTCGCACGTGCGCGCAGGGTATCTGGTGTGGGGTAACACGGGCCTGCGCGTCTTCGGTGTCCGCAGCCGGGAAAACGACCCTGCCGGAGCAGGCCAGGCCCAGTCCTGCTGCTATTTCTGAACGGTGTGTTTAACTGGTGGACTGCACCAAGAATAAACAGTGAGGTAATTCTGGAGATCATTCCCAGCACGGTCAGCTCGGGTTGTTTCTGCAGGTCAGAGCTACCTCCTCTCCTGGGTTTGGTTTGGTTTTTAAGTGGTTTCATTACCTAAAGGTGAACAGCTTCTATCTAAATGCGATTTTAGGAACAGTAGAGTATTTCGAGGATGAAGCATTCTGCATGGGAGGTTTTGAATTGTTCAGGGAATGTTAAAATTGTTAGAAGTTCAAATCCTAAAATGGGATCACAGATTCTATCCGGGTTGGAGATGAAATTCCTTCCATGCAAAAAGGTAAAAAAAACAAAATAAGCTTTCAAGTACTGAAGTACTTTTAGCCAATACGGGACGGCCACCATCAGATTTTTTTTCCAAGCTATTGTACAGATCTTATTTACCTTGAGTAACAACAGTTTAAACCAGGAACTTAACTTCCAATTTTATCTTGGAAAAAAACATTGTAAAATACTTACACAGGTATAGTAGTTATTTTTTTGACTTTTTTTTAACTCTTTACCTGTAACAATTTATAAAGGCTTGATGATAATAATAATAAAAACTCCCTTCTATTTTTGCTCCTATTATAGTTTGCTTTGTTTCTTCTAACGTATCACAAGGATATGTGGCTCCTCTGTCTTAGTCTGTGTACTAACAAAGAAATGAGGTAATAAGTAGCACACAAAGTTCAGAGTTAAGTCAAATTGCTGCACAGTAATGGGGTCAGCTTGCTCCCAGGCTTCCTGGTGATTTCTTATATTAATACAATGATTGTCTCTTTTAGTGATGATGGACATAAGTTGAACTCGGGTTACTCGACCCATTGCGGTTGAAAGAACACAACCCTTAGCCAAATACCAAACAGACCCCAGGAGGCGAGTACTGTGCCTGTTCGATAGGTCATAAAATCAAGAGCCTAATTCTGTCATGCACTTACATATTTATTTTATCTCACAAACAGCGAGCCAGAGAAACTAAAGGCAAAGAGATACGCCCAAGCTGACAAACCAAGTCTCTGATGAAGTGTGAAACTGAAACTAGCACCTGACCAATACACCGATTTGTACCTTAAAAGCTTTCTCCTTCGTATCCTTCCATGGTTTTTTCACTCCTGAGATGCTGCTGTTCATTGCCAGCTTGAGGGAAAAGCCTTAACTCCGGTAAGCGTGCGGTGGTGCTCTGAGCAGCACACCCTGCCGTTCCCCTGGCTCCTGGTGCTCCCTAAGGCAGTTTCGCCACACGCAGAAACGTTCTGTCACCTCCGGTACGGCTTTGGGACCCGGGAGGACACCCCTCCCACGGCACAAACTCACCAAGGAACCCTTGCAGGACACCAGGCTCGTCTCACCGCCTGGGCTGTCTCTAACTACCCTGCCGAGAGCGAACTTGGGGATCAAGTGGTAGCATGGAGCCAGGAACCAAAAAGGTACTGGTTTGCTGCTAAACCTGCGCAGTTCAAGTCCTTGTTCAAAGAGGGAGTTTCAAACACTACAGGGAAATGCAGGCTGGCAGGCACGACCCGGCTCAGACCCAGAAAACCCGCATTTCTAAGCAACTGTAATTAGCTTGAACTTTATTGTTAGAGTTACAGACTGGCAGATTCCAAAATAGGACCAGGGCCAAATCAGTTATGATCTGGTTTTATTTACCTAAAAGGCTCATGTGGACTTAATTTGCTGTTGTGTGTCAAGAAATAATGAATAAGTAGAAATGATTATGAACACGTTTGGCCTAGAGAGGAAGAGAGAACGCAGGCATAACTTCAATTTTGAAATGGCTAATTCCATCATAAGCTTAGCTCTCAAAGCTGACATGGGGATTTTGGTACGTAAGTCCTCGTTTTCAACTAATTGTGTCTTAACTGAGCATCCAAACCTTCAGTTTGGAAGCTCAAGTAAACAGCTACATGATTTTTCTTTTTTTCAAATTAAATTCAAATGCCAGTAAACGAGATTATTATCAAATATTATTATCAAATAAACTAAACACGAAATTAGATTGATAATTATTTACGAATCAGCAGCTTAGATTCTAGCTGTATTTCACTTTATGAGAGTGCATTATAAGAGTAATCAACTTAAGAAGAATTGTTATTTCCCAGGCCTTTCTTATTGCTTTTAAAGGTTAAACTTACTTCTGTAACTGTGCTTATTAACATCTGCTCTGGCTTTCAAGCTTTCCATTAACATGGAGACAGCACAAAATTGTTGGTAACACGGAAGGATTTCCCATAGATACCAAAATTTAATTAATTTATATTAAAATAGCGTTCAAATACCTACATAGGTTTCCAGCAGATCACACATAGCTGGGACTCACTGTACCTGTTATATGTAACAGCTGATATCGCTCCCCAACGTGTTCATGTATCGGAATACTTGCTCACCAAGGCTATCCCGATTTTTATCATTACAAATCCAGTTTAGTTTTCTGGCTGGTGGAGCTGGGAACACGTCCTCTGTGCAGTGCCAGAGGAGCAGCGGCAGGCAAGTCAAAATAATGATCTTTTATACGGTGCATTCTTTCAGAAATTTTAAATGGTAATCACTTTTATTAGTGCCTATTTACACCTTGGTAAATACTCTTCTACTTTTTCGTAAAAAGGATCATCTTTTCTGTTTGTTCAAATGGATTTACGTGCCACTGAGGCATACAAGGAGGGAGGGAGTAACTTCTAAGCTTTAAAAACTCAAGTCTTAAAACATGCTTTTATTAAGTAATAAGCATAATCAATATATGATGACAGTCTTTACCAGAAACCTAATTCACCCTGAAGTTTCCTCAGCTCTGTAGGTGGGGAGAACCAGTATCCTTACTTGAAGGTGCCTTGCTCTAGGGCTGAGAAGAAACAAAGAAAAACTCAACTTTTCTAAGTAACTCCCACACTACGTGGTGTCAAAACTACACTTTAAAAGTTGCATTTCACCCCGTGGAGAGCACAAACATCCCAGGAAAGACTTTTTACCACCTGTCAGGCAAGATTTCATCTGGTGGAATGTACCAATTAAATACAAGCACAAATCACCTCTTCCTTAACTATTCACGCAAGTTGATTTTTCGGCTGGGTATAAGATGCTTATTTTTTAAGCCTACCAAGTTGATTAATTACTTGGTCAACGTAAGTTTTGGTTCACACGGAAAGCATCTGCAGATAAATAAACCAGACACTACTGGCCAATTTATAATATTGTATTTGTGCTTCCACTCTGTGCATGCTGAATGATGGCAGCAGCAAGTGAATCAAATGGGAACTTTACAGCTTCCCAAACACCACAATCTGAGAATATTTCATTAGAAATATTTATAAAATAAATTTCTCAATCTGGGATCTGATTAATTTCCTAAAGAAACCCAAACTTAGAAGTAAAAACAACCCCGTGCTCTTCGAAAGCATAAAAAACAAGGCAGACGCAGTCACGCTGCTGGTGAAGCAGGTGTGAGAAGCTGCAGAGGAGGAGTTACAGCAGGGTGGGTGCTCAAGGGTCCTCGTCGAGACAGAAGTGTGCGCTTGGGAAAACTGCCGTCTACAGAAAGCACGGTGTGCGGTGTCCCATTCCGCAGGGATCAGCGCGAGCGCTGCCGAAGCCTGAGCTGACTCACGGCTGCATCGGCGGGAGCGTGGGTGACAATAAAACTGGGTTACACGACCGGGCCAGTCACGTCGTCCTAATCCCAAGGAACAAGCAGAACAGACACATGAAAAGGATTGTGCTTGCAAGGTAGGATGAACATGAATAATTAATTTTCAGGGAGTGCAAAACGATGTGATCACCTTCAGATTTTCCCCATCTGTTGCTAAGCAGCATTCTTTAGTCACAAGCTTTGACTTACAAAACGAACAGCAGCCTCCGCACATTTTGCTATTTTTACATTTTAAACTGTTCTTCTGCCAAGCTTTCATTATAACTATATTTCAAAACGCTCTGGAACCAAATAAGATGATCCCCGAGATCTCTGCACCCCTTGGGAAAAGGTGTCAGTTACCCCGGGACAGGCGGCCCCTGGGCTCCCCGGTCTCCAAGAAGGAATCGCAGAGTCTCCATCTCCCACGTCCCACAGTAAGAGATTTCTGCCTCTCAGGCCTGACCTCCACATGAGAAACTCGACTTGCATCACAGAAAAGGCAAGAATTTCGTACATTTGGTTTTGCGCATTCATCATCAGTTTCAATCTGCACAAACAAAATCCCAGAATTTGTCCCGTGGTGGTGGTGAATTAATTGTATTAATTCTTTGAGGCTGTACTAAGGATGCTGTTCCAACGATCAGACACCCATTCGATGTTCTGGGCATGCTGACAAAAATTAAAATTAAATCAACTACCTCTGTGTGTGACAAATTATCTCTTTCGTTTAATTAGAAGTAAAGGGCTGGCTGCCAGTGTTCCAAAACGAATACCAAACATTCCCGCTGCAAACGCCCTCTCCTCAGACACTTTGATGTATGACCAGAAATTTCAGAAATCCTCATTTCTGAAGACTGAGAGAAGCAATTGAGAAAGAGTTCAGGATCTTCAACAAACTGTGGGCTACTGATAACCCACACTTAGTTCCCATGTGTCTGCAGTTTAAACACACTACACTGGCAACCCGGTTAAAGTGTGAATTGACCATCGGCTCTATCTTTTTTGACATTCACGACATGAAGAAATGGCAAAGTAGAATGCCGTTGGCAGTCCTGTGGAGTGCATGGCTTGGAGCAGAACGTGCCGTCCGAGGAGAGAAAAGACATATTCAATAGTTACAGCAGCTCTTTTCCTACATTTCTACAGAAAAGGCAGAAGGTTTTTGCAAGATCTGCTAATCCAGCACCAAGGTGATAAATTATACTCTCTTCTTGCTAGTCTCTCTACTGGAGAGCAGTAAATAAAATGATAGGTGCCATCATTAGGAGTTTTGCCGTTTGTTTGGGGTTTTTTCCCCCACTGGCAAGAGACAGACCAGAGATTCTGGAGTCCTCGAACCACAGAATGTACCTTCAGCTCACGAGAAAAACATTTCCCAAAGGGATACCCTGAAAGCCTCCCCAGCCCCCTGGGCTACCTGCAGCAGCCCCACGTGCCACACAGCTCCAAGCACTTCCCGTACAGCCGCTGCCCCAACCCACACCCACCACGGCGCTTCGTGTCCGTCCAGACGCCTCAGCATTCACAGAAGAACATTCTACCGGCCCCATCATCAAGCAACAGCCCCCAAACTCTGAGCAGCTGCATTGCGCTGCCCGTTTAGGGCACCGTTTTGGCAAGGAGTATCACCTATTGAAGAAGATTTTTGTTTCATCTACATTAATGTATCAGCAAAATAGCTTTAAAAACCCGGGCACCTATAGTCACCTACTGCCTGGGAATAGCTGCAGACCTAGACTTCACATCTACATGAGGATACATCCCAAGCCAAATTTTTCTTGCAGAGAGGGTCAACAGTGCCTTTCTCCCTCTTTTTGTATACCTGGGGGAAAGAGAAGCAGAGATTTTTTTTTTTTTTTAATCTTGATGAACCTCTTTTTCCCCCCACCAGCTGCTGAGTAAAAGGGCAAGAACAGAACCTAGGGGTAGATGGACTCTGTCGCCGATTCAGCGTCCTGGCTGCAAACCTCCCGCGTGCGCAGAGCTGCAGGCCCACGGCTGAGCGGGGAAGGACGGCAGCCCCGGCGCTGCTGCTGGGACAGGCCGAGGAGAACAGAGGCGCGGGGACAGCAGAGCTGGAGCAGCCCCTGTTCAGAGTGGGGCCTCTGCACAGGACGAACAACAGGCAGAAAAGTCCAAGGCGGGCAAAACGGATCAATGCAGGGGATACGGTACCCATAGGAAGAAATACCTGAAAAAAGGGAAGCTGCTAGGAGGATTAGAGGAAAGAAAAGAATGGAAAGATTGGGATAAACTATATATCCAGACTACAGCTGGCAGATTGTAACAAACCGTTTTTCGAGCCATACTTGACTCTTGGTTTCTGGTTTTTAGGTGATAACATACTATTTATACAGTAAAACAAAAACTCAGTCCAAAAACTATAAGAAAAAAATGAGCATGGTAATATTTCAAACATTATAGATACACCTTCTACTCAGGTATATATAGAAAAAGCTAGCCAGAGAAAAAGTTGAGGCAATTCAGTCATAATCAATGACAATGACTGCTTCTTAAACAAAACACTGTTATAACCACCTGTGCATTAATACCGCCATTGAAGGCAGATCAAGCACAGACTCCAGTATTTCTCATACGTTAAGAAAAGGCTCAAGAACAGCATTCTAGTTGTATTTATTTCTACTCTGAATTTCAGAAGATTATAAATCTTTTCAGTTTTCCAGAAACAAAGATATTTAATGAAGGTTGTCCTTTACTGTTTGCTAGTTGGTTTGTTTGCTCTTTTAGCTGGAGAAAGTAAAAACATAGGTTCTAAGCTTTTAACCTTAGCATCATCAACATGCAACCATCAAACGCTAATTAAAAAAATGGAATTTAAATGCCACTAGTAAACATCTATTTCTTGTGACAGACTATTCAAGTTTCAGTGCAAGACTGAATTTACAATTAATAGAAATAACTGTGGTTTGTCAGTGCCACAACCTAATGTAATGACAGGCAATGTTCATGAGTTATAACTATTTTCTCAAATGCAACCCTAAGTGTACTATTGTTTTCTTCTACAAGAACCCACTGATGCCCTCCAGTGAGCTCTGTTCAGTAAGGTCTGCACCACTACAGTTGGCAATAGACAGGATACCTGCTTCCGGACATCGAGTCCCCTCCGTATCATCACTGGGCTGAAATCATTGTAGGTTTCTCTAGAGAATACAGAAAAATGATGGCAGAGATGAAGTCAGCCTCCTGTTTCTGTAACATGGCTGTTTCAAATTATTCATGATTTATATACTTATTTGAACCTACTAATTTAAACAGTTATCAGGTGGGAAGTTTTTGGGGTTTTTTTTTGTTTTGTTTTATTCTTAGCTATTATGCTGAAAAAGTCTGTCTTTTTTATTTCAATTTCCTTGTCATACAGAAATAAGAACTGGCACTGTGGTTTCCACTAAAACTCCATCTAGATCAGCATCCTCCCTCCAAGAGCAGCCACAACGGGACACACGAACATTCGCACCCTTCGGTTCCTGCTGAACTCCGGGAGTTGTTCCTCTGTGGGAGATCCCGCCTTTGGAACCACGCTGCCATTTCATAAGAGCCTTTGGAACAGGAGTGTGAAAAGCTTATTCAAATCCAAATGACTCTGTATCACCAAGCCATCTTCTCCACTTCCCCCTCAGTTATTTCAAATAACTTGAAGAGACCTTTGGAGAAAGCTCTTCGGAGAAAGAGGTCATTTTTACATTGCATAGCATGTTTTGTCAATCTTATTTTGATCTCAGGCCTTTAAGGAATATATTGGAGTATAATAATTACTATTATATGACACTAGCAGAAGCCATAATTCTCATCCCAGTTTCAAAATAGTTTACTCACTTGTAAACTAACCACACTACTATTCTGCAATCCTGCAAGTTACACAGCAAAATTGTGATGTTAACTCAGTGAATCCTACCAATAAATGAAATATCCCCCACCAAGTACGTAGTTAGCACTTGGCTTTGACAGCCAAGGCTAATGGTTGCATTTATTTTTCTGCAGGTAGTCCAAATCTTTGAGGATATAAACTGCCTAAAATGATGAAGGAGCACAGACAACAGATATTTGCAAAAGCTAAGATATCCCCTACTTAAAGACCTACTTAAGGAGGGATTTATTTATTTGGAAAGTGAAAATATCTGCAATATTACTAGAAAGTTTCCTCTATATCTTCCCTTTCCCTTTGGCTTGGACATGACCAAAATTTTTTAACAAACAATTTCTGCAGTCATATTTGAACTTCTCTTGAGCTTCAGTGTTAATCGTTCCTTTGTGGAGTGTGGAGAAAAATACCTGGAGCAGTGAACAAGTAATACAGAATGCTTTTCTCAGCATTTGAATTCTAACAACACGTAATTAAACCTCTTAAAAGTTAATAATTCAATAAACATTGAGCAAAAAACTCATACCCTATGTACTAATTGCAACCTGAACAGAAAATAGCAAAGTAGTTCAACTGGTGCTCCTGGGTAAAGGCAGATTTGCAGANCATTTTTTAACAAACAGTTTCTGCAGTCATATTTGAACTCTTGAGCTTCAGTGTTAATCGTTCCTTTGTGGAGTGTGGAGAAAAATACCTGGAGCAGTGAACAAGTAATACAGAATGCTTTTCTCAGCATTTGAATTCTAACAACACGTAATTAAACCTCTTAAAAGTTAATAATTCAATAAACATTGAGCAAAAAACTCATACCCTATGTACTAATTGCAACCTGAACAGAAAATAGCAAAGTAGTTCAACTGGTGCTCCTGGGTAAAGGCAGATTTGCAGAAATTATCTGAAATGCTTGATTTGTAATCTCATGTACAGAAATGTATATGAACATATTATTTTCAGTGCTTCAGAGAAGGTATATTTCCAACATGTTCTAAAGCAGCATTTAAAAAATTCTTAACAGCTCCAAGACATTCCTATGCTTATAAATAACAAAAAATAAATAAAAATTCTTATGTTTAATACAACTCATTTCCATGGCGTTTCTGTTTGTAGAGAGGTGTAACTGTATGATACGCTCCATCTGAGTGGGTGCTAATTGTGGTTGGCAAGGTAACCTCTGAATAAAAGCTCATCTCTGAAATAGCGTAAATTTGGCTGTGTTTTAAATGAAGTACTTCAGTTATTTGTGTTAGCAGATACAGACTTCAAGTGCTTTCTTGAGAAGGACGTTACAAATACCTCACAATGCCTGAAGATTAGTATAATGAAAAAAGCACTCCTTCAAAATGTACACTAACATTTTTCTTAATTCTTCGCTAAAGCTTACACAGAATGTGGCTTTATTGCGTGGTGTATATGAACTTCCTCTCCAGAAAGATAATGTGATTCTTGTATAGAGCTACCAAATATTTATATAGCAGAAAAGAAAAAAATAGACGAGAAGATCTGCAGAACACAGGCACTGTAAGACAATCTTTCTATAAACAAAGTAGCAAGTAATTATCGACAATTAGTCAATCAGGTGGGCTGGCTATTGCATTAACAGCAGTGAAATTCCATGTTCATATCATGCTATACAAACCGGCAGGAGTGACAGCATGGTATTCTTAATATTTCTGGACAACAGTGTCTTATCTTTATCCACCTATACATGGACTTGCTGGTCTAGAGGACACGTAATAAACCCTCTCTTTTCTAGTATGCTTGAGAAAAAGAACTCGCAAAAAGATTTTGGAAGAAATTTCAAATGTCTTTGTGGTGTCATATATAAGATTTTTACAGGTATATCTCAGAGAAGTACACTGATGATTTTATTATTACTGCTTAATTGATATGACTTTGACATGTAAAACCACACAAAAGTGCATGGGTGAATTTGATAATTCTTGGGCTAATTTAACATTAATTACAGTATATTTTTATTGTGTTTTAAATAATTGTCTTTATTAACAAATCTGAGCACAGTGTTTATATCTCTAGAACAATCAAATTTTTCATATTGTACTAGAACTGAAAAAAGTCTGCAGTTTCTGAATAATTTCTAAAAACTGTTTTGCATTGTTTCATTAAACAAACAGTCCTTCCCTAAAATATGCAGCTTCCAACTGCACGATGAATTACGTATTTGTTATAAATGACAACAAATATCTTTATTTGTGCCTTAATTTGGATCTGAAAATGCTGTCATTGTGTCTCTGCTCTCCACGCCCAGTGGTTCCTGCAGTGGGGCAGGTCTGGAGCAGCAGAGCTGGCTCCGTGTTGGGCTCCAGCAGGACCAGCGCTGCACCTGCCGCCCGCGCTGCTCCGCTCACCGGGGACCTGAGCTCCGTTATCGCTGGGGACAAGCGCCGCGGCTCTGGAGGAACCTTTCCGCCATGAGAAGGAAGTGCTGTACGTGGTCATGCCCAGCACAGGAAAGGTGGTGCCCAAGAAAAAGAGCTATTGTGTGGAGCTGGACAGTTTCCACCAAGGGATTTTACAGGATAAACTGTTTTCAAGTAGTTATTTGCTGCTTTAAATGTGTCCTCTTTTGCACTGGCTACTATCACCACGTTGCTTTAAAAAGCACAAATACCTTCAAGAAATTACTGTCAATTGTTTAATCTCAACCTTTTAACACACCTTTGTCTCTGATACTTTTTTTTTTTTTAGGTTTTTAGTATCCTATAGTATTCCTTATCATGGAAGGTACTTCAGTATATCATGGAAGGTACTACAGTATTTCATACTGAAGGTATTCCATAATATGAACCACATCTATGCCCTTCTAATCAATTAATTGACAATACCTTAATACATGGGGCAGCTGAAATAACCAGAATAATCCAGACTGCCTTGTGACAATGAAGAGATTTTGCACCTCCTGCACCATGTTCTTATCCATGCTCGTTTCCCTATATCCCGCACACTCTGTAAAGAGGTGATCTGCACTTCTGCGATACTTAAGATATTTCACCCCTCATACACAAGATAGAAATATGATTTATATGTTATTGTCACCTGAAATCCCAGCTAAGCTTTTTACGTTTCTGTTTTCTAAATGAAATGTGTTGGCTAACTTAAAGGAAAAAAAAGGTGGAGCGGCAGACTGAACTCTGTCAACATAATCTCTCTGTAGCAAATGGGTGTCTTGTGTTTTTAGGAAAACAGAAAATAAAGAATTCTTTGTGAATGGAAACCATTCCAAGACGATTAATACAGCAAATATTTGAGTTATTCAGTGCATTTGAAGGAGAAAAGAGGCATCACATAATTTCTTTGGCATAATTATCTGACACCTCATCTTCAATACCATTCACACCCCAAATTCTTGGCTAGAATTACATTACAGTTTTCCCCAATTACTTCTGGGTTTGTGTGCACTATTGAATTTGTAGGTGAGGATTTTTTCATTGTTGTTTAATTATTAATTTTCCTACAACTCTATAGACCAACTTTTAACTCCCAAAACATTAAAAAAATGTAAGATACTATAGGAGAGGGCAGCACCAAATATTTAGTCATTTGAAGGATAATACATGTTCCAGGCGTGGTCGTTGGGATGACTTCATGAAGCCTCCTTGATTTGTCCTTAGAGAGTACATGTAAAAAGTAGAAATGTGGCTGTCTTTGGTTGAATCCCTGGTTTGTGTTAAAACACAAATATTGCTGAAAAAAGACCCATTTGTAAACGTCTTTAATTACTTTATCCGTGCAAAAAGGCCTTGAATTAAAGGTATTCCAATAGCTGTTCCACTGCACTGCTCCTTGACTTCAGTCTCACCCACTTCCCTGTTACATGCATCTCTGTTACTTTTTCTGTTTTTGTTAACAGCAAAAGCTGTTCGGTCTTAGGTAATAATTTGTCCTGAATTTAGAGTATCATTTCTCTCAGCTTGAGAAAACAATGTTTGGACACAATAGGCATCCACTGAATTAATATGTTCACAGTTCTTCTGCCTTAGCTTCAATAATTTTAAGACCTTCTCTGAATAAAGTAATGGCAAAGCAAGACTATGATCTTAATCTCTGTGCCATTATACAGCTTTTTTCCATTTTCTTAGAAATCTGAAATTTCAGAAAAAAAATTGGTTTTATTCAATTGCACTGTAACCATTTTATAATCCTGACTTGATTAATTAAATGCTACTCAGTAAATTGAGTACTTAGAAACACAAAATGGTTTGTGTTGAAGGGCCCTTCCCAGCTCCCCCAGTGCCACCCCTGCCATGAGCAGGGACATCTTCACCAGCTCAGGTTGCTCAGAGCCCCGTCCAGGGGTTGGGTCTCACCAGAGCGGAGCGGAATTCCCCTCCACCTGGTTATGTTGCTGGTTATGTTGCTTTGGATGCAGCCCAAAGTTGGCTTTCTGGGCTGCAAGTGCACATTGCTGGCTCATGCTGAGCTTCTTGTCAACCGACAGAGCCCCAGGTCCTTCTCCTTAGGGCTGCTCTCAACCCATTCTCAACCCATTCTCTGTATTTGTGCTTGGGATTGCCCTGGTCCATGTGCAGGACATTGCACTTGGCTTTGCTGAGCTTCAGGAGGTTCACACAGGCCCACCCCTCCAGCCTGTCAAGGTCCCTCCAGACGGATCCCTTCCCTCCAGCCTGCTCATCCATCGAATCCATGTCGCTCCAATTTGGAGACAAGGACGTGGTGCCAAACAATGTCAGTTGCTCTGCCCATATCCACCAACACTGTAACCCCCTCGCAGGCCACCAAATTCGTCAGGCACAATCTGCCTACAAACTACTTGTAGTTGTTCACATTTCTGGTTTTAACAGCAGACTCACATCTGAACTATTTTATTTGAAGAGTACCGGAAACAAATCTGGAGCAAATTACAGGTTTTAATGAGATCTTTACACAGTTCATTGGTAAGTTTTCGGGTCATTGCTGGTTTTGTTTTTTTTCTGAAATTGGATAAAATCTGATTAGCTAACTATAATCTAGAGGAATGTAAGAGATACACAGCTTGTTTTGAAAAGGAAAACAAATAATACCACTTCCAGCACATCTAAATAATTTGAACAGGTAATTCTCTAGATGGCAGAGCATTAATTTATAATGAACCATATCAGAATGCTGTTCAGCATCTTAAAAGCATAAGAAATTAAAAACTGACTTTTTTTTTGTTTTAATGCATGTATGTGTCCCATTTGCCTGTGCTATCACTGATGGACAAACATGCTGAAAAACTCTTTGGAGCAGGGAACCAGCTTTGCTTTGTTCCCATGTAGCATAAGCAGGTTGTGGTCTCCTGGGAAGCTCCTGGACACCAGCAATTTGCAAATAATAAAGCAGCTATATCAGACCATTGCACTGAGTGCAGCTCAGTTCTTTAAAGCTGAAAAAAAACCAAAACAGAGCTGCATAATTGTGGGCCTAATGCCGTGTACGCATGGAACAGGACTAGCTCCCTATCAGTGAAAGTCCATTTGTCAGTAAGACATTCGCTGCTGTGAGCACAATGTTGCACAATACCTGCAACAAACTAACCATGGTGTCCGTACATACTCATTCCTGCTTGCAGAATAAATGCATTTTTCTATCGCACGTTGTCAAGCATACATCATTAGGTTTCTAACACTTCTTCTAAGGTTTTCTTTTTTCTGCTGATGTTTGATCCAGTTCAGCCACCTCAGACATCTACAGCTGAGCCTGAAGGGAAAATCCGTGACTTACGACTCCCACCGTGGTTACTGCACGGCCCAAGTCGAGGCCGTACTCGGAGTTTTGCCCCGGCCGGCCCGGGGAGCGCAGCGGGAGCCGCCCGGGGAGCGCTGCTCCCTCAGCCCGCCCCGCCGCCAGAGCCCGCCCGCCGCCAGCCAGGTGTGCCCGGGGACAGGAGGTACCTGAGAGCGGGCAGCGGAGAGCAGGGCGAGGGGCCGCTGGAGGGAGGGGCACGGGTCAGCTGGGCCGTGCGGAGCGGCCCGGGGGGCGCGTTCGGACCGGGCCCCCGGTGCAGCGCGCGCCCCCTCAGCCGCCGCTCCGCGCGGGGACCCGAGGGCGCGAGTACC
>VWYH01001517.1:169443-216593 GCA_013399365.1 Pampusana beccarii
GGGGCCGGCTCCCGGGGGCGCGGTGGAGCTGGCACCGGTGGCGCTGGCACTGGTGGCGGCGGCGGTGTCCCCGCAGCCCCGCCGGGCCTCTCTGGCCACGTCCCCTTGGGGCCGCACAGGTGGGGCCGGCCCGGAGCGGTGCCGGTGCCGGTTCCCGCCCGGTGCCGGTTCCCGCCCGGTGCCGGGCTGTGTCTCCCGGGAGCGCTGCCCGGCTCGGCCGGGCTCACGCTGATGGGTTTTCCTGCTGGTGCATTGCGGTCACTGATTTATTTTTTTTAATTATTCTTTTTTTAGTGAGGCACACGAACTCCCGGGCGAGGTGCAGGGCCTGCGGGGCCCGGCCTTGCAATCCGTGTGTTGCTTTTCCTTGTTGAGCGCAAAGTTGACACTCTGGCCCCGATCCCCTAAATCGTGCAGCCACAGAGCTGGTTCACTTGCTGCTGAAAGAGCAGCTGCACTTAGACCAGGGACTGCTAAAAGATTTGTTTGGGGTTTTTTTGTGAAATACACAGATTTTAGATGGCACTTGGTTAATCAGCTTTGTGTGTACAATAACGATGGTACGCACAGACCCGTGTGTCAGACGCAGGTAAATGGGTGAAGCGGTGGGATGGAGGCAGGAGGTGCAGAGCTCGTGCCAGCGAGTGCGTTCGTCTTTATTCCCTTCACACGGGTTTGTGCTGGTTTCTGAGGTTGCAGCACAGAAATCTGCAGTTGGGCTGTCAGTGCTGGCCCGAGGACACTGGGATTCCACGGCTGCAGCAGGGAACAGAGCCGAAACAAAAGCTACAGGATTGAAAAGTGAACAATTTGTTTAATCACGAAGTGAATATCAGAAAGTTATCCTTCCACGCATATTTCACAAACAGCACTGTGAAATCTCGCAACTTTGCTGTCAAAGTGTCTGAAAGATTTAGGCTCGCATCAGTCACCTCCTAAGAAAAAAAGCAGCTTACACTGTGCTGAGTACAGCGTGTTCTGAAGTTGGTGTTTATGGGAAGGTGATTATGCTTCTTCCTCACACTACATCTTTACCATGGAAAAATGCCCGGGTTTTGAATTAATTGATGTTTTAAAACTCTCAACAGAGGTGCAGCTGGCATTTCATGAGATTATTTTCTTAATGTGTGACGTTTTATTTAGTTCCTTCCTGAAGTTTTCTTTCCTGTGTAATGAGGTAGGGCAAAGGATGGTTTTGTGGTGTAACTTAAAACTTGACAGAGTGCTGTCTGATAATCACACCAGTAATTAAGAAAATAAAAACATCTGAAAGTCCTTAGGCTGTTATTGGAAATGCAGAACAACTTTCACCATTTGGCTGTACTTGGAGAAATGCAGAACACTGGACTTAATGGTACAGGTGAATTTTTAGGAGCAGTCATACAGTAACATGAAAATTGCCTTAATATTTACAATATTTAATTGCGGGATTCTATTGAATGAGTTATAAAAAAGCTTTAAGACGGGAGGTTAATGCACAGATACCCAGACAAATTTAGTGTTTATATACGTAAAATATTCAATAAATTGGAGCCCTTGTGTGTTAGCGTAGAAATCAATTAGATAATTGAAATTATGGATTTATATGTTATTGAATACGGAATGTACCTAGTTGTGGTGGCAGTGGTGTTTTTTTAAACAGTGTTTAGATGACATTAAATAATTATTGGAAGAAAGAGGGAATACCTTTTATTGTGGGCCATTTCTTTTTTTAGGCCTTTTTGGCATTTCCGTCCTGTAACTTGTTCCTTGTGTGTTTTGGTTTGGTTTTTTACCTCTTTAATTGTTGACCTCTTTCGGTGGTATGTATAGGAACCATAAGGTCAGCGTCAGCCTTTAGGCATGCAGACCTTGAAAAGAAAAAGAGAAAAACCGTAGCTGTTGGGATTCATCTCTCAGAACAAAAGCACCATTGTGTGGCTGAGCAATGTATGGGACCTTTTAGGATGACACCTGTGGGTTCAAAGCCAGAACTGGAAAAACCATTAATGTTGTGTGAAATGGCATTTAATAAATGCCAGCCTTAAAGATGCCTGTGATTTAAAAACAAAACAAAAAAACACAGCCAAACATAAAACCCACAACAAAACAAACAAAACCAACCACCACGCATTTTTAAATTTAGTGTGCAGTTTCCATTGACATAATCATATGTGTCTGTGTATGCATATATGTACATACATACTCTAAAATATACTAATAAATGAAATGTATCAACAAATGGAACAAATATGCTTTGACTTGTCATCATAGTAAAAAGCCAAAGTGTGGTTGTAAGCAGTTTCCTTTTCATTTATAAAGGTTCCTTTGTATTGGAATCTCTAAAAAACCAAAACATATTTATGTTACTAATGAAGTTGTAGTCCATAGATATAATTGGCACTTAAACTTCCAAGTGTGGAGGCATTCCCGCTGTAAGGAGTTATGAGAGCTGGGGCTGCTCTGATGTGTTGTAGGTGAGTTAAGCGAGGGGATGCTGCACCTCTAGCACTGTTATTCTTGCCAGAGGTAACTAGAAACACAAATTATTAGTGTGTTGGAATCTGAGTATATGATAGATGCTAATAAATAAGCTCGTAGCAAATTGAAATGAGTTTGCTCTAAGGATTTTAACCTAATAAAGTACTTTAACATCACAAATCTGCAAAAACTGAGAAAGAGCAACTTGTATTCTGAAGGTTTTAATTTCTTAGGTGAAATAGAATATGTGACTTATAAAATCAAGAATCCTTGTTGCATATTTGTGATTTTTGTTTTTCCTATCTTTCCAATTGCCCAGAAATGTGCTGAAACAGACACTACAGGAGGCCAGAGATACGGGGTAAGTGCTGTATCTTAAAACATTTAGAACTTTCTGGATACAGGTTTTTGTAAAGTTGCTGTTTTTTAGTGAGCAGTGTATCACTTTAAATTGTGCTGGTTTTATAATCCTGTTAAAATGGAAGGTTTTCCAAGAGAGATGTTCTCATACAAACAGGAATTTGGGGCTCTGTAGTACCTATGTTACATAACCAAAGAGCAAGTTATTGTGATGGTTTTGCTTTGCCATTTGATGTGAGTGTTTTTAATCACCTCTTCGAATTTTGTCTTAAATACTCTTATGTTGATTAAATTATATTTTCTCTTTTTTTAAAGGACTGTCATGCTTGCAAGCCTTCACAGTTTAACTTAGACTTTTTCTAAACGTTAGTAGTTTTGGTATTGGTAGGTGAAACTTTGGCCTCTGTAGTGCTTTGGTTCTTTGTAGCAGTTTCCACAGTGCCCCAGGCTGGTACCAGCACAGTGCCAGAGCACAGCCCCGTGCTTCCACAGGGCCCCAGACCCAGTGTGCTGGATTCGGGAAATCCAGTTAGAGATGAGGAGCAGAAACTTCTTTCTTGAAGGGAGTAGCCAGGAGTGTTTAATGGCTGCTGATAGAACTCTGGTTCAGGAGGTACTGGGAGGGGACTTGAGCAGCTTAGTGAAATAAGGAACTGGGGTTATGTTCACGAAAACATTCTGGTTTGGAACTGTGTGCCTCTGATGTTCAGCTGGTACTGAAACTGTGAAAATTCCTTTCCTGCCTCTTCCCTGCTGTATGAGAATATAGCGGAAGATTGGTGAGAACATTGGTTAAATGTAAATACGCTCAAGTGACTTGCAGCTGTCTGTAGAAAAAGTATATACATCACACTAATTGTTTTACTGACTTTGTGTGCTTGATGAGTGGAACCTCTGTGTTAGATAACATAGGCCTATGAGAAACTCTGGGCACCTTATCACTATGTCTGAGATTCCTGCTTTGTTGTGAGAAAGAACGGGAGGCTGCGCCTGCCTGAAGCCTTGAAATACAGGCGAGCTCAGCAGAACCAGCGATCTTCCAGCAGGGCTGAACTTGCCAGCGCCTGCATCCCCTCTTGTTCCCCCTGCATGGGAGCTCGGGTGCTACTTCAGAGACCCCCCAATAGAGAGGTAACTAAAATAAAACTTGCTCTTTGCAATTGCATTCGTGGCCTCTGGCTCTTCTTGCGATGTGCCTGCGTATGTGTTCACACCTGCCCATCTTTTATATGGGGAAAAGAGCCTTGCTGGGGGGGCAGGAGGGATTGTTTTATTTTCAGAATAACTGAGATAGCCCATCAAGCTTAAAGCCTCCTTGCTAATTTCTCCTGAGGCCCCTCTAAGATGCAGCAGAGCATTGGCTCCACCGCTACAGAAACGCCCAGGCACTGTGCGCAGCTTGCGTGCTGAGAACTGCTCCAGAGAGCGGAAGGACAGCACCATGTACAAAATTTCCTGGATACACACAGCAGGTGGGATGTATCTGGAGCACCGGTGTATTCCAGCAAACCCCAGAACTGTAGTGGTAGGCAAAAAAAATTAGCAACTGGAAACACTTAATGATTGAGGAGCTTCCTTTAACCTGGAGGGAACGGGTGGTTTAGGGCTGCATTCAGGCTACGTGAAGGTTTGATTAGACTTGGCAAAGTCCAGTTCACTTCATGTCCTGCTTTAGCACATCTGCAACCTTTGTTTCTTACTGTGGCTATATCTGCTACTTTTTTAAAAGCAAACCTTAAAAAAAAAAAAAAGAGTTCAACACCTGGAATTAAACCTGTTTGCACTTGACAACCGTGAAAGTTTCATGTTTGCTTTTTTAAATGAAATTATTCTGTGCTGCATTGAGCACAGTGAACCAGTACTCCTGGCAGTGTTTCTTAAGCATTTTTATCACCTAGAGTTCAAGAGCCTAAATTGCATAATATTAATTACAGAGTAAAACTTTTTCAAACTTTTCTTCTGTGGCGAAGATTGACAGCTGCTGTAAAACCACTCGTCGGTGTTGCTGAGGCTCTGTTGAAGCTACAGCCACAAAAATCTTCCATATCCTGAAACTCCAAAGCAGATGCACATTACAGAATTTATTAAAGTGTTCAGAATACTGTTATTAAATCCAGATGTTAATATAACAGTTTTGCGTTTGTGCAATAAACTGAATCTCTGTGATTGTTGACTCAATAGACAGTGTTTTAAGATTTCATATTTGGGTACTTGGCTAAAGCCATTAATTAAATGTTTGAAAACTGTCTTAAACCTGGGCATGATGCCAAAAGCAACAACTTGAGGGAGGAGTTGTAGTTAAGCTCATTTTTGATCTTCGCACCAACTAGTGAAACACAAATGAACAAAACACTGGTTTTCTACCCTACTCAAACTGTGGATTTACTAGATAATTAGCCCTGATTTCTATCCTTGAAAAGGATGGACCATTGCATTATTATTTTCATATTCAGTTTCTAATGTTAGAAGTCTGCTGGAAGGCCAGGGAACAGTTGCAGAAAACTTGATTAAAAATTCTAGAGACATTAAAATTAGTTTGTCAGTCATTCTCCATTATAAATATGAAAGAATTAGCTCCTAAAAATTCAGCAGAGAAACCCATTAAAATAGAATTCACGTTGTTAGTGTATTACAATAAAGTCCACTTAATACCCGTAAATGGTTCTTATATCTTATGAAGTGCAAAGTTTGTCTGTTTCCTATGAAAAAAGACAATAGCTGAGACACAAAATTCTAGCTACTGACACTGTGATGAATTACATTGCTGGAACAATCCTTAATTTCGTTCCCCTTCTTTGAAAATGAAACTGTGTTGTTTGGTAAATTTGTAATCCAGCAAAGCTTCGAGCACGTGTTTATGAGACTCAGTGGGTTGCACAAAGTTGAACACATGCTTAAAGCCTTTCAGGATTTAGAACCACATGTTAGTAAAGCTGTAGGGAAGTAATAGTTGTGACTTAACATAAGCAAAGCAACCTGTGAATGTCACTGCGGTGGATGTATTCCTGCTTGCACCACAGTGCTCTAAGTGCAATTTTGAGTATAGTTAATCTCTTTTACATTGATAGGTGTTGAGCGTAAATTGTGGATTATGGTCGTAGTAAGTATTTGTACTTAAATCTTATCTGAGAGAACACACCACCATTGTGTTGTGTTTTAAAGCGCTGCATAAGTTGGATGTATCATCATTAATTTAGTATGTTTTGAATTAGGCATCTTTTCTTGCGCGTTTCGTTCCTGTAGGTGACTTTGAAAGTGGGAAAGCAAAGGGGTGTTTGTGCTTTTAGAACCTGTCTCGGTGGTACTCAGACAGATAGGGCCCGGAATGTGAATTTTGCAAAGGGAGCTTGCTGAATATGTTGCGATGACTACACAGAAATTAACGGGATCTTTATGTTCATTATGGTTCATCTGAATTGTACCACTTGTGTATTATTTTAGGAGTTTTTGGATGGATGAGTAAATCTCTCAACTATTTTGGAGCGTTTGTTTTTTCTTTGTGATATGTTACTTGGTAGGTTACTTTTTTAGTATTTTCTCTTTTCAAAATATAGTCTTAGAAATATCTTTCCTTGGAAAATACAACTCAAGACAGGTAACCAAAAGAAATGCCTTAATGTTTTGCTAATGATTTTCAGTATGTAAGTTATCCTCTTTGTACAGCTATACTTTCTGTCAATATACTTAGTATATTTATAAGGTTTTTGTCAAAGACTTGTGAACTGTGTGAATTAGGAAATAATTTAAAAAATCCTTTTGAATTGGCTCTTGACACCATGTGGTAGTGATGTGCCAGATTTTCTGTTAATTCAAATCAATGAAATAATTTTTTTGGATGGCAGCATGCTTCTTCACACATTTTCCTCTCATAGTTATACTTGTGCTTGCTTCACATCCAACAGAAGGAAATAAATTTTTGTACACTCATAGCAAGAACATTCTGGAAATAGATAATTCAGACTCTCAGTGATTTAGTATCACTGTGCAGCGATATTTGCTATGAAATTAAATGCACAATTGACAGTGAAGCTGTGTGTTTGCATGGCAGTTCTCATTTCTAAGATTTTCACTATTATGAAAGTGGTAGGGTTTTTAGTAAAATTGCAGAATTAAATGCTCGTACTAGTTCATCTACAAGATGAATTAAATGCTCTACTAGTTCATCTACAAGATGAACTCATACTGATTGATGTATTTTTGCAGACCTTGAAGTTTTTTTCAGGTAAGAGATCTAAAACTTAACTATAACTTGCCAGTAGTGAAAATGTTGGTAATACTTGTTCTCACTGAGTATGGAGGAATTGCTCCAACAGCAAAGTTGATCAGTTAATAGGTTGGTTATTTGCGACTTACCGTTATTTCTTTTAAAATTTCCAATTTTTCTGTAGTTTGGTTTGTATGGTTTAGGTAAATACTGAGAATAATCACAACTTCATCACACAGCTGTGTGTGGAGTTGTAGGAATGATTGTAAACCTCACCATTTCTAGTTAAGGCATTCAGCACTGTAATTTCATTTGGAAATTCTGGACAGCAGAAGCATTTTAGTGTCTGGTTTATGACAGTATTGCTGACTTACTGTGTTTCTAGTAAATAATTCAGCAGCAGTTACTACTTTATTATGCAGTAGTATTTCTGAATTTGTATGGGTTACTTGCAGTAACGCTTCTTTATGTTCATGTCAAATAATACAGCAGCGCTCGAATACTTTCCTTGGTGTAAGGTAACAGGTATACTGAGCAAATGCTGTCAGTTTCTGCACAGTGGTTTTATGGTTATAGGAATTACAAATCTTCCAATGTGAATCAAGCTTTAAGTAATTCACTGTACATCCATAGACAGTTTCAACCAATTTTCTTTGCTTCTCTGACCAATTCAGAGAGTGCATGGAGAAGGAAAGCAGGTACTGAAGTGAACTGGGGAGGAAATGGACCGTGATCTGATGCCAAAAAAGAAGCAATGAAAATAAGCCAAGAGAAAAATAGAAACCTGGGCTGTACTAATTATATCTTAGCAGATAATATTTAGTTAGTATCTTGTTTTCATCAGATTATCAGTAGTTTTCCAACAGGGTTTCTATTAGAAATTTGTGGTATTTCTTAGCAAAAATATTTTGAATGTTGTTCAAAAAAGGGATCTTTGAGGAAAGAGGGGCATTGCTTAGATTTTTCAGCAATTTTTTTTTTTTACTGATTTATTCACGATTGAATACATTGTGTGTTTTAATGTTAGTCAGTGGGTCTAACCAAAGTGTTTGAAACATACTTACCCTAATAAATTACATTTGATAACTGTTAAATGATGGAAGTGTCTTAATATGAGAGTGTATTTTCTGTTATGCTGCTGAAGACCAAAATTGGCTAGTATACCAATAAAATTAAAATTATTACGTAGGAGAGAAATAATGGCTTGAAGTATTTTTAGGCTCATGAGTTTGTAAATTGACTGTTACTCTAGCTCTGAGCTGTTCATGAAAAGAAACGCTTGGTGAGAGCTTTTTCATTAGCATCACGCAGAAGGCTATTAGCAAAATATAATAAAAACTATTTCAGCCTGTGGTTTAAGGATTTTTCGGTCTCACTGAAGCGCACGAAGATCACTCCGCATTTGAAGCACCTTTTCAGCTGAGAGAGCTGCTGCGCGGATCAGGTGGCGCACGTTGTGTTTTGGAGGCTCCTGTCCTTGCACCCCGGCGCCGTTTGCTGGGGCTCAGGACGGTCAGCGCCAGTGGTGCTGGTCGAGCTGTCGGCTGATGCTCAGAACCACAGCCTGGCTGGTGACAAACCTCTGCACACCGGTGGTTTCCGTCCCGCACAGCCCCAGGGGGGCTTCGTGCTTCTAACGGAGGTGCCCTTGGACCTCATTAGTCCGTAACTGTGGGTTAACTTCTCTAAACATTTGAAGTAGATACTCCAGTGGTGGCAGGTGGCCTATGTTGAATTAAGGAATAACCTTTAGCAGGAGCTGGATAAGCTTTGTACTAGCGAGGCAGTGATGCTCAGGAGCTTTCTGTATTACAGGGGTGTCAAACTCATTGTCACCGGGGCCACATCAGCCTCACAGTTGCCTTCAAAGGACATTTGTACAGTCCTAGAATCACATTGACCCCTTTGAAGGCAACCGCTGGTGTGGCCCCACTGACAATGAGTCTGACATCCCTGCTACACTAGTGTATCAGACTTAGTAATGGTGTCTCTTCCTTTTGAATTCAGAAATAGCCTGTTCCTTAAATTGGGGCGTTGTGGGAGTGGGCACAGACAGTCTGGTGTTTTACACTCATCATAGCAGTGTTAAAGTGATTCTGTGTGTTAATTACTGTAATCATAAATTTCTCAATATAATTGTCTTTAAAGGTGTGCTTTGGAAATAATTAGTCTTAACTGATTGGAGGAAATAATTTGTTGCAGTCAGGCTTTCTCACTTTTAAGTTTACACATGTGAAATTTATCTTTAAATACAAGAGGCCTTTTTTCTGTGTTTATCAACTTTCTGTTGAGTGGTTCTTGAGATTTGAAGTATTTCTGAAGGCCCTTATGTTTCTTTCTTGATCAGCTTATTCTTGGTTACTGCCATTTCTGCATGAAGACAAGACTATTTTCTCTCCTTTGTAACTGAGGGAGATAAGAATGATGATTTTTTCTTTTTAATAAGGGCAAGGTCTAATGCCTTTTTTTCACTTCAAGTTGCATTAGGAGAAAAATTCCAGGAAATACAAAATTTAGAAGTGCCACAGCTGTTAAGTGTAGCAATTTGTGCAGACATCTACTGTAAACAATTTTATGGTTTCCATCTCTCTGTTTTTTATTTATTTATTTTTAAACAAGCAGCTTCGTAGGGGATGAAATACTGGACCACACAATAGTTTAACAGATAAGGCTTCTTTGAAAGTGGCTTTAGGCAACATAAACTCTCCTGACCCAGAGCTTCTGCCCTATTGGTCTTCAGCTAATTTCAGTATGGAAAATGGAACTCAAGTTCATTTTAGCTTTGGAGATCGTGAGAAATCGGTTCTTAAAGCACTGAGGGCATGTACTGTGGATTATAGCATTAAACTGTTTAGAACACTAGAGTTTTCAGGCACCGTACTAATGACATACTTTTTCTGGTTATTTTAGAATATGGTTGTTGATCTGGGGATTAAGCTTGATCACTTATAATCTTGGTGATATTCCTTCCTGTGGTCTTGCCCTGTTCACAGAGAGTATTATTGGCCTTGTTAGAAGAAATGTTCTTCATTTGAGAAGGAAAAGTTTGGCTTCTGTTTGGTAAAGAGTGTTATTTTGTCTTTAACAAAATTTATTTATTTTTCTGTCACAGCCATAATACTATGTTTGTGATCTATCTTCATGCTTAATTTCTTATGTTTAGCAAGCTGGGGGTTGTGTTGTGGTGGTGGTTTGTTTGGGTTTCCTTTGGGTTTGGTTTGTTTTTCCCTGTACCTGAAAGTCTGTGCTTAAGCACATGGAATTTAGCATTCTTTTAGCATGCATCCTTATTGTATCTATTTAAAAAACCCGCTTAAGTTCTTGGCAAGATACTGCAAGGTGTCAATCTATTACCACTGATACAACTGCATTCACATTGTCAGTGTTGTATGAAAAACGGGGTCGCTTGCTGGGCTGTGGCTGTTGAGCGGTTCAGTGTGAGCGGGGTGAGGTGGCCCCTGGCTCTGCTGCTCCCAGCCCAGCAGCAGTGAGGGTTTTGAACCCGCTGCACCCACGGGTGGAACCTGGAGAGGTGTCAGGTGAGGACCGAGGAGGGAGCAGGTTGTTCTCCTCTGGCCATGGATCTGAACGAGAGCTGGTGTAGAACTGAGGGGACAACTGTGCTCTTTCCCTTTTAAATGCTTTTTAAAGCTCATAATAGAAAGCAACACTTCTAAGCCAAGCAAATAAACATATTTGTCCAGTTCCAGTAGCAGCTTTGGCTATATGAAATGAGAAGTATATCGACTTCATTCTGACTCTAGGCTAATGACAAATATAGTGGAGAATAATTTATGTGTATCGAGTAGAAGAGCTGGCAATAGCATGAAGTGGTATTGTGGGACTGCCAAAATTTTGTGTCACTGCCTCTGTTGAGAAAGATGAGCGTTTATACCCACGCAGCATGTGTGCGATGAATACATGTATTTAATGTATGTGCCTAACTGTGAGTTGCCCTTGAGAGCACTAGGAGAGCCTTCAAAATCCCATGGTTGTAGCTTGCCCAATGGTTTTGTCTGAGCAGGACAGCAGCACCATGAAAAAACATCTTAAAACTTCCATCGCCTTCTTTAACTAGCCCTTAATCAGACTTTTGTTGCTATTCCGTATGTGCCACATTATCCAGTGTAAATTGAATTGTTGAAAAGGGGAGATGGTCCCATGAACCATCAGGCATATTAATTGTTTGGTTCTAGGCCTCTGTTTTCTTTCTAGTTAAAGGAGATAGAACAGAGGAGAAGGTTAAATACTTCTAATAACTTGCAAAGTAGAGCCAGTCATTTGGGACAGTTAAGTATGTGTTGTAATGCTCTGCCATGCTTTTACAGGGTGGTTACATGATCATAAAAGAACAGAAGAGAGTATTTTAGATAATCTCTAAGCATTTAGCATAAATCAAATAAAGAAGTGCACGGTAAATTGCTGCTTAAGATGTATAGAAAGTTGATTTTTATCTTTTTTTATTTAAACATTAATCTGTCACCTTCTGAGTTTTTCTTTTGTCCCTTAGAGGGTTAAATTTTACGAGTTTTCGTTTCAAAAATTAAGAGCAACAAGTTGACTGGTTTCCATGGGAGCTAATTCAAGTTATTGTTCACATTGTTAATATCTGAAAGTAGCTGTGTTGGTACAAGTCAATCTGCAGGAAAAGGTTTGGGAGAGAGGGATTTTCTGGGTTGTCCTGAGGTGATGAGTAGGGACTGGTGAGCTGATTATCACCTGCACCTGTGCACCGAGTTCAGTTCTAACGTCTCATTGTGATATTTGCAAGATCCCCTAAGTTCAAGTTGCTCGTAAGCCCTAATTATGCTACATAGTTTTGAATTCATGTCAATCAGTATTTAGGTTATTGCTGAATGTGAGTAATGAGTTAAATTCTGTCCTATAGAAGGTGATGGTATTTTTTTAAGAGGTCATATATCAGTCTTTGCTATGCCAAATGTTAGAATAGTAAAATTTTGCTCATCTCTGTAGCGGTGTGTAGGCATTCAAAAAAGCGAAGTGTATATTTTTCGTGTACCAGAAGCGACTGGGTAATGTTCAGTCATGCCTGTGAAGAAGCAGGTTGGACGGGAAGCAGCCCCGCAGTCCCTTCCTCTTGGACCTGCATCCCAGCGCTTTCCTCGCTTTGTTCCCTTCGAGGCCTTGGGTTACAGGCACGAAAATAAACAGAACAGCACCTGCAGCTTAGTCATAAATGGAACATCTTGAAGGAGCTGAGCAAACAAATGAAATCACTGAGTAATTTAACCTTTTCTAAATGCTCTAGGTGCTCTACCAACACGCGTTTTCAAAATAGATCAGCATTTTGGCTCTCGAAGGACTCTGAGCACATAAAGGAATTGTTAAAGATTATGATCCAATTTATTGATAAAAGTTACTAATTGATTATTTTCTGAACTGTCAGAACACCTCTTGCAAAAAGCCCTGTGTATTTCCTCTTCCTTTTTTCAAATAAATGCCCACTTCTAGGACGTGACACTAAAATGTTGAGCAATCGTATGATGTGCTCATCTAAATATTTGACCCTTACCCCAGACCTGAGCTATCAAGCGCTTTTATAATACCAAAATGAACACTTGTGGTTTGGGTTTTTTTAATGTTTTCAACTTCAATTCTGTAACTAGATTCTGCTGGCTACACTGTTTGTTTGCTGGCCACAGAAAACCGTGGAGCACATGTTATCTTACTAATTCCTTCCACAAAGTTCTGTCATAGACCAGAAGAACAGAACTTGCTTTTTGGCAGGTAAATCTGAGTTGATCTTGCGATTATTTGAACACTACTGCTGAGCACTTCGTATTAAAACTGCTATTAAGACCTTTTGAATTGTTTCTGATTGGAATTTGAATAAATTGCTTCTGAAATGATATGTCACTTACGTTTTATTGGAAAAAAGATCTAATTTAAATGTGTAAAGATATGCAAGGATGAGAAACCAAAAGCACCATTTGTTTGTACACCATTAATGCACTTGGTTTTGGTTTTTATCTTGCTAAATTTAGGCATTATAAAACAAACCTTGTGTTGTTTTCTAAGCTGAGGCTAAATTTGCTGCCAGTGTTAATACAGGCATTTTTAATTCTAGTAGAGTATTAAAGCAGATGTGAAATATTGACAACATCATCTTCATAGTCTGAAAAATAGGAATGTCATATCTAGATTTTTTGGAGCACTTGCAAATGGCATATTTCCATGTACAGTGTGTGTGTGACATCTAAACAAGATACTATTTCATTTTTTACCTGTCTAGTTTAAAGTATTTTTATGAAGCTGTTTATTTTACTAGAACTGGGGAGGATACGTGCTATGGGAGCTTCGTGTTTGTTTAATCAAGTTAACCCAGCCGAATGACTTAGCGCTGCCTCAATACGAGCATCGTTGACTAAGAATACCCACAAAAAGGATGAGACGAAATGAAACGATGTCTGATTGTAAGGTGATTAAAGCATTGTTGAAGACTATCTGGAAATCCTTCACTTAGGACAAGTCAGAGGGCAGCGTTTAATCTCTTACACTTCCAAGTGGTGTTGCCGTAATTCCTGTTGCTGCGGGTGCTCGGGCAGAGCTGTGAGAAGCGGTGGGACCTCAGGTGGAGGTGAAGTAACGTCTCTTCTTCTCGTGAGCCAGAGTTTTCAACGTGAGTTCAGTCTTTGTGACCTTCCTGCCACAAACAGCACTGTACTCTCCGTTCTGTGTCATGGAGCTGCAGCTTCCAAAGCGTTGTGTCTGCAGAAGGGCTCTTCAAGGCTGCTCTGGCTTCTCCAGATGCGCTAACGGGCAGGAGCTTCCAGACCTGGTTCTGCCCGGGGCGAGCACATCCCTGTAACGTGATAGAACAACACAGGTCCTGCTCTTCTCTAAGGACCCTGGTTGTTTGCTGCGCATGGTCTTTAAAGGCAGCTAATCCTAGACTCTGCTTTTGCTCCATCAGACTGTTTGTTTATTGATTTTGGTGCATTTTGCAAAGTTATTTTCATAACTGTTTCTTAAAGGCAAGATGGTAGATTTGAAAAATTTGATATAATCAATAAACAATTGAAACATTACTTCCATCTGAAGGGATTTGTTTTGTTTCAGTGATTTGAATATGATGCATATTGAACCTTGGTTTGCTTTGCTTAAAATATTTGTAAGAAGTTTAACATCTTGGATAAATTTTATAATCAATTGCCATTTTAAAGCTTGCTAAGTGCGAACACAGAAGATAATTGTAGTATGTCACTTAAAACATTTTTATGAGACCTTGAAGTATTTAATCACCACGCTTCACAACATTCCTGTGTTGTCCAAAGACAACAGATTTAAAGATTTCTTTCTAAGAATTGGTAAAGAGAATCTCACTGTAGCCTTGTCAAATTGCAGAAATGTTAAATGAGTTTCTGGAGGTCTCCTAGTGTCTGCTCAGTGGTATTAATTGAGCCAGTTACAAAACTTTAATCCCAATAATTAAAAACTTTAATCCCAATAATTAATCCCAATAATTTATGAAACGGAAGAGGAATTTTTCTGCGCTATTTCTCAGCGCGGTGTGGACTCCGTGCTCCTCTCAGAACCGGGTTCTAATGACCGTCGTGCTTCTCGCCACACCAGGACCTCAGCGCTGGCCTATGCTTCTGCACGTTGTTTTTTAAAGAAATGAATAGTAACAGTTTCTGATAATGCATAATCCAAGCTGTTACTCATAGTTAGTCAGCTCTTGATATTTCTCATCTTTTTCTGCTTTTTTCTAATTACTTTTGTAAAAATAGCTGTGTGGTTTCAGTCCTTGTTGCTGTGTATTTTACCACAAAATTTGTCTTCATTAATTAATATATCAACACGGTATTTTAACTGTAGGATTGCAATTTGCCTTTCAATATAAGAATTTAATATCAGTTTTAATTTCAAAGCTATATATATATACTGTACCCAAAATACTTTGAATGTGAGAGGTTGGGTGAGAAACCGCCGGCAGGATTTGCACCAAGTTGTCTGCGGTGTCGATGCCGCTTCTTTGGGAAAAGGAGCAGCAGCATCGCCATCTGAAGTGGAATACTAAAAAGCTGAATATTTTCAAGACTTTTTTCATGAAAAGTGTCTTTCGGTCTTTCAATCCACTGTGGAATACATAAAACGAGGGTCTAAATCTCAGCAGGATAAGCATTGTTCTTGCAACAAACTTAATTTGAGACATTTTCTCCAATTAGTGAAATTATGATGTCAAAAATGAGACTAACATATTCAGTTAACTTACTGATAGCCTGGATGATTATTAATAGCAAGTACTTTCCACATTTATGTTCGTTTTGTACTCAGTCGTATAATTCATCTTTACTGGTATGAAGCCTACTGAGAGGAAAAAACCCCACAACCTTTCTGTAGCAGTTTATTGTTACAATTGCAGTGCTAAATGTAAAAGGTGATTTTTGTTTGCTTGCATTCGTTAGTTTTTTACATCTTCACTGTTTTTAAAACATCACTGTATGCGGTTTGGTGTAAAAGGTGAGTGATTTGGATGAACAGCTTTAACTGGCTTTTAGATACTTTGTAAGTTATTTCCAATGCACTTTTAAAATTATTCTTTATCTTTCAATTTCATAATGAAACAGAAGCAGTCTTCAGAATTTGGGGAAAAAGGTATTCAGAACAATTACAAAGGGAGCCCCAATAGCTTTTCATGCAGGAATTTGATAAGGTCTCATGTAATAGGATGTGAGCAGTCTGCCAGGTAGGAAATGCTGCGTTTTGGGGGTCCAGAGAAAGCGTTCTGTGGGGGCCCGGGGAGCAGCGCAGCCTGAGCACACAGCCAGGCCCGCTGTTGCTGCAGCAGCCGTGAGGTGGATTTCCTGCAGCCAACACCGCTGTTTGTTTCTCAGTTTCCCTGTCAGCCCTTGCTGATAGGAGAGGCAGCGCGCCAGCAGGAGCCAAGCTCTGGAAACACTGCATCTTCTGCTCTTGGAAGAGGGAGTTTCGTCCCCACTCTTGCCTCTGGGAAACGACTCTCTCGGCTCAGAGTTGCCGTGTTCGGTGAGCTGAATGTTCCCCTGGATTTTGAATGTTTGTGTCCAGGTCCCACTTGTGTTGATCCTGGGGAAAAAGGAGGTACCGAGCTTTCCGAGGGTTCAGCCGCTGGGACTCGGCTCATTTGAAGGTTAGAAACGAACTTTGCTGTAGGTATATAGGTGCAGTGGCAGGGCCAGCTGCCTTCCCAAAGCGTCGCTCTTGTCCTTCTTTACGAGATGGCAAGAGGAACTGCCGAGTTAGTCTCATGTAGTGACTTGGCACGTTATCTCAGATACAAATCATTAATGCTCACTGTTCAGACTGAAGTAATATTTGAAACCGTAACGGTCCCGGAATGCCTGTTACCATTGACAAGACGGGAGAGCTTAATGCAAGCGACCTTGGTTGGCAGCCGCTACGAGGAGCTGCCCAGTGCAGTGCATGAGCTTTCCGACTGGCTTTTTCATATTTTCTGACACATTGAAGAAAACAACAACCACCACCACCACCCTCAACATTTTGCAATTTTAGTATTCTTCCCACTACAGATTCTGGTGTATTACAGACTGCTAGGTGTATAATTTTAAATTTATTGAGTTTTATAAATGGAGAAACTTAAACCTCGGTTGATTTGATTGCTGATATCCACACCGTGATTCTGTAATAAATTCTGTACTGGAGCTTGGTATTACTGATATCTAATCTGGTATGACTACTGATAATATTTAATAATGGGTATAGTGACCTAAGTTTCTTGCAGGTGTAAATGAGTGAGCGGTGTTAAAGTCAGCACTTTGATTAGGCCAGAGTTTGAATGCCCTGTGATTCTTGAACTGTTTTCTCCAGCAGATTTCTAAAGTAAAAGCTGATTTACTACCTAAGTGTCATCCAGATTTCACAGTTTGTGCAGAAAAAACCACCAGTTCTAGTGTCTCAAGTGGCAGAGAAGTACATATTTCCCCCCTTTCTAAGATTTTTTTTTTTCTGAGGAAATATACTTTGTCTTTTGAAGATGTTTAAAAATAAAAGTAATGTTTGTCTTCAGCAGTTAAGAAAGATAGCAACCGCCTACCATCTGCGAGAACACTTACATAAGGCCCGTGCGCCGCTCCGGGTTCCGGGCCAGCTCGGAACTCTGTGCCTATGGCTTAGCCCAACGGGCACCGAAGCCTTGCCCTGGTTTGCTGAATTCTGTGTTTAAAAGCAAACGAACAGAAAAAATAAACCCGCGACAAACACAACAAAGCAAACAAAAAACCCCCACGCACACCCCCAAAAAGCCCCCAGCCTCCACAGCACACCCAGACCCCAAACCGGAAATCCTGTGGGACTATTAAACAGCGGTGTGGTTTTATTTTTGTTTCTACAAATCAGATGCTATTATATTTTCCAACAGTTTATAAGTAGAAATGCTTTTCATACAAATAGAATGAAGGTTCATACAGCTTAAGGAACCTTTAGATGTCTTACTTTCAAGGAGGGGAGTGGAAGGCCCTGAAGTGACGCCTGATTTCTGACTGTCACATCAGCCTTGTGGAAAATGGTGCTTTTTTGGATTACGCAGAGTAGAATATTGAGAATGGAACAGTATGGGTATTATTTTTTTTAATGTATTTTTCCGGTACGTGTTTTTACTGTTGAATTTCAGTGATGTTTATTAATACACTTTTCTGTACAGGTCTGCTTAACGTTGGGGTTACATAGATAGTGGTTACCGTCTGTAAATGCAGATGGCAAATACGAAATAATCCTTCAGGATTGAAGAGGCTTTGCATAAAGCAGAAGAGGCATTGGCGGTGGGATGTGTGTGTGTGCTACAGCCTGTTTCGGTTTTGCTGCCGAGAGGCCGGTTCCTGTGAAATTCCATAGTGGTAGGAGTCGGTAAACTGATAAACGGTGCATGTTTATGCTTGTGCAGGTTGGTTTTTATGAACAACCTTGGCTTTAATGTTTAAAATTGTTTATCCAAAAAGATTTCAGGTGAAGAATTTGTACTATCTGAGATTTTGCTGTGGATTGGAAACTTTGAAACGTCTCAGGACAGGCTCAAACCGCGGGTTAAGCTCATTTGGTGGGAGAAGGCAGCTTGGTTTGAGTTGCGCTGCGACGCTGCTGTCACTGCCGTTTAATGTGTTGCGTGTAATTCTCGCATGCCTCGTTCTTAGTTGAATCTGGACAATCAAACCACATTCACCCACATTCCCGCAGCAAAACGAAGACAAGAACATGTAACTAATTTAGCAGTGTGTTGCAGAAGTGATGAAAGTTCAACTGGTTTAATTCAAAGCAAGATCTTTAGTTATCTGTCACGGGGACGGGAGTTGGCAACGCTAACGTGCAGCAGACTAAATGTTTAACCTTTAGTACAAGGTGTTTCTGTTCATTTCGTATGGATTTAATGGCATGAATACAGCTGATGTGGTTTAATCTCTCGGAAAAGCGACTCCAAGGCATAACTCAGAGCTAATAAATTGTGGATGCAATGCTGTGAATGTGAGCTCGTAAGCAGCTAAATTTTCACTTGAATTCTGCTCTGAAGAGACTTTCTTGGTTAATAATGTACTTCATTCGTATGGGTGAGTGGGAGGTTGAGGAGAGTGTAATATCAGGAGATCGAAGGAGAGCTGGGTAAATTATGCCTCTAAAAGCTAAGAACAAAGAAAAAATCTTGTATAACAGCAAGTTAATGTGTCTTCATTTAATGTGAAAGCATCAATTGGTAACTATGGAAAATAATGAAAAATATGCACTTAACCACGGTAATTGCTCTAATGAGGCATACATCGAGCAGTACTTGCTTGTATTTCTTATTTTTAAATTGGTACTTTCCACAACATGATTCGTTAGCCCTTTTTGTAGCGCAGACTGTTCTTTGGTGATCATGATCAGTTTTTGTCATTTTGATTTTTTTTTTAATACCAACTAACTTTTGGAATAGTTGGGGCATAGTCATTGAAACACATGTTGCGTTTTAATAAACTTTAAATACACCCCCCAACACATGCAGTATTTACATTCAGCATACCTGAAGTTTGGAATTTAAGGTTGAATATGGGCAGCGGTGTTTCTTGAGAAAAATAACTAAAAATAAACAATTTAACAACAATAAGACATTTCTGTGCTTTTATGGATCTTCATGAATTGTTAATATTTTATATTGTTTGAGTTTCTAAGGATCCAGGGATAGACTTCATTGAAGTCCGTATTGATTTATGGAAATTTTAATTACTTGATAGAGTTCTGTGAGCTGTAAAAAGCCTGTGCCAGTAATTCATACTTCTAGTACCACACTAATGATAGAAAGGAAAGAAATAATAAGTCGGGGCTTTTATTCCACTCTGTAGAGTGTTTTACAATAAGTAGCTGGTATGCAATAAAATTAATTTGAAAAAAAAAACATGGCAAAAAGCCTCCCTTGCTGGAGAGATGAAAGACGAACTAATTCTCATGGAGTTCTTCGGTGGCATGGAGTCCTGTATTAATACCAAAGTTGATTTTTGGTCCCAAGAAAAGTTGTGCAGCGCTTCAAAATATTAAAAGCCATTTGCATGTTACCATATATTAATTCAGCATTCTGTAATATAAGCTGTTGAAAGACAAGAATGTTTGGGCGACACAGGGTCTGTGTCGCTTGCTAGAAGGAGCTTCCGACATCCCTATTGAGAGTTAACGCTTGGTAATTTTTCTGTCAAAGTGAGCAGAGAAACTGTCCTGACTGTTAAATTGCTTGTAATTTTTGCAAACCTGTAATATTTTAATATTTGTGGAAAATTAGTAGATAATGTATGTATCACTTAAAGTTGAAGTGTTTTGTGCGGCGGAGCTGACCGAACCGAGAACGGACCAGCGCGAGTAACGGCTGTGTCTGCTTTCCGTGCCGTTGCAGGTGTGTCGCCGCGGGCGCCGGAGCCAGCATCGCGATGGAGGCGCGGGGGGCGCCCAGCCCGCACAGCGAGGCCGTGGCGCACGAGCTGCGGGAGCTGTCGCTGCAGCCCGGCCCGCACCTGCCGCCGCTCACCGAGCGCAGGAACGGTGAGTGCAGCCCCTGCCCGCCCGCTGGGCCCGCGGCCGCGGCGGGGAAGCTGCGCCGCGTTTGGTGGGAAGCCTGTCCTGCCAGCGCGTCACCTGGCTTCAACGCCCCAACTGCAATGGGTTCTTGAGGCGTATGGAATTGAGTCGGTTATGCTTCTAAATAGTTTTAAAACCACAGCTACTGTATAACAGAAGCATTCATCCAATGTTTTTGAGAATTGGGATGGTTATCCAGAAGAGGGGTTTTTCTCCAGAATAATAATACAGAATTGAAGTTTCACATTGTAGCCCAGAAAGTTTAATTGACCACCTGGTTTAAGGTTGAACAACGAAAGAAAAATAAGATTTACATTATGGGAATCTTTCCGGTATCTTTCCTTGTTGGTGGTGCTGGCATGGCAACTTAGGGAAAATGGGTTTCTGCTGTTACGGGAAGGATCAGGCAGAATTAGGTCTTGATCCAAATGTAGGCTCATTCTTATGGGGGAAGGGGCAGGAACCTTTCTTTTTATTTGTGGTGTTTGTGTTCTCACACTAATATCTCCTAATAATGGAGACTTGTTTTCCAGTATTTGTAGTCAGTAGTGGGAACACTGAAAGTATGTCAATGAAGCATTTGTTTTTTGAAGCATTTTTGAATAATCAGTTTAGCTATTAATTCAGTTGTAATGGTATGAGCATTATTAAATAAGAAGAAAACTATCTGAATATCCCCGCTTTACAGCAGAAAAAGTGGGCTGTCTGTCCTGGGCTGTCCGTATACCAAACACCTGGGGACACGCCGGGCACGGCATCCTCTGGTTCAGCCAGACAGGGGTGTTGTCTGTAACCGAGATTCTCCCGTTACACAACGAGGGACTCAGGCTGTGGTGCTCTGTGTACGTACCCTCAGTATTATATAGCACTCCAAGAAATAAAAACATAATAAAGGGAAAATATGGTAAGGAAGAGACTTAGCTTATATAAATGTGGAGTGACAACCTCTTGGAACACTTGAGCTTGTCTTTTACAATTACTTCCTTATTTTTTTCCATGTATGGAGATCCTGAAATACATTAGATCAGTTAATGTAGTATTCTGTATTCAAAGCATTTTAAACTAAGGGACCTGTTGCTTATTTATCAATATTTTGTCTCCTTAGTAATTCTTTTTTGCAAGGCAGAAAAAAAAATTGTAACTTGAGAGACAGTAATTTTTGTTGACTACTCTTTGATATTCAAGTGATATTAGGTATCCCTAGGAGCTTGTTTTAAGATAGCTTACAACATTTTACGTTTTTATCAAGGTAGCAACAGAAATACACATTTAAAGAAAGCTATTTCATAATGAGGCTAAGTGGGTTTTTCTGCATCCTGTGTGTAATTATACCTCTGGAAAATTTGTCTGGGGTTTTGTTTTGTTTTTAATTGCCGGTAAAACCGAAATGGGTGGACGTGGGTATCTGTGTTGAGCCTAAGTCAAACTGTTCATTTCTGAAGGCTATTACCACAAGAATGCACTAAATTAAACAGGAAAACCCCCCTGGAAGATGGCGAACTTGCAGATTTCTCTTGGACAAACCTTGCTGTTACTGTGTTAAGTACATATTTATTCCCTTCACTTAATTTCATTGCTTTGTTATCCTCGTGCTTTTACTGATAAAGATAGGTCGCCAAACAACCAGGTATGCAGCTTCAGGTGCTAAATTCAGTGGTTTGGTCTTTGGTCTTTCATTTTTGTTCTTCTGTATTGGACAGTTGGTTCTTTTCTTAGGCATTCTTCCTGTAACTTGAAAGTATTTTTCTGCTTTCGTGAATTAGTGAAATAATTTACATGTAAGTTTTGTATTGTTTCCATATATAATCTGTGTCTTGTTTATTTTCCAAAGAAAAGGCAGTGGCAAGAGGTTTTAATGCTTAAGGGCTCTGGCTTGTTGAAATAACGGAGGAGATTTTCATAAATAAAGTGGTAAGGGAGAAATGAATAATTTGAAAAGCTGCCTCTCACCCCTCTGTGCCAGTGCACTTCAGAGCCATTGCCTGTTACTCTGCTCTTTATTATTTTCCATAATTCCTCTCATGACTTAGGATACGTTTGAGCGTTTGCCCGCAGTGTGTGTCAGGCCTCCCGCAAAGATTTTGGTGTCTTTGAGGAGGGGGTTCCGTGGAGTTCCCACCGTGGACCACGGCCTCGCGGCCTGGGCCGCCCGCCTGGGCCTGGCCACAGGCCTGGCTTTCAGGGGCGTTATTAGCACAACCCGATCGCTTTTGGAAAGGAGAAGACTCAACAATCGGCAGGGCAGGCTGAAAAGTCTTATAACTGGAGGAACTTCTGGAGGCATACAGGCTGCTAGACATGATAAGGAGCATTTGATGGACACTGGTACAATTTCTTATCCTTTTCACTGTTATAGATCTTTCTAATGCGGTTTAAGCATCCTGCCACTGAGAGAATGGTGCTTTAGTAGTATTAAAAAATCTCTAAATTAATTTAGGAGGAGCCTCCTAGGACTTATCCTGTCCTTGTGCAAAAGATCTGACAACATCTGAACTGTTTGAACGTTTTTCTGTTAAATATTTTTATGCAGTAAGCGTTGTGCTTACTGTGAGCTTTTGTCGTGATCCTTTAAACCTTTTGTTGACTTGAGTGAGTCTTTTGGCAGTAGTCCAGCAGAAGGCTGGGTTTTTTTCTCGTGTTGTTAAGCTGACTTGCACAAGTTAGTACAGAAACTGCGTTTCAAGCTTTTCCAATGACACTGGACATGTGGGAGGCTCACGCTTTGGTTTGGTTTTACACGGAGGTAATCACAGCAGGGCAACGGAAACACGCAGTGAAATTGCATGCGCATGTCTGGTGAGATGTTACTGCTTCACCTTTTTGTACCTTTTATTCCCCCTGCCCAGTCTGCCCAGGGCTGGTAATTATCCAGCAAAGCTGACCGAAGGGTTCAGGTGAGCATAGCTCAGTGGGTTTGGTGCAAAATCTCCTGGGTTCGGTTAAGCTGCACTGGCGCTGTTGTCCCCTGAGTTGACAAAGGAACACTCACATGCTCCGCCAGCTCTGTTGAAGAGGTTGTAACTTACAGTGGAGGATCAATAACCAACTGTTGGAGGCCAATAGCATCTCAAGCTTCTCCAGCCGTTGACTACATGCAGGTGATTAAAGACAAACAGATAATTTGGGGAGTGAGAAAGGGAGGGAGAGAGACAAGGGCAGCAACATATTCTTGGCATCTCAAATGTTGTTTGTCAGATGGATATCTTCCAGCATAAAATGTTTGCGAAACACAAAGGTAACCAGTTAATGTTTCCTATTTTAATAGTAGGGCAAGAAATGGGAGTTTTCAAGCTGACTTGCTAGATAAAGGTTTTATTGCGGGGCTGTGAAACACTTCAGCTGAACCATCTCTAAAGCAAACACTTGGATTATTTGGGGTTAGAACAACAAACTGTACAGAAGGTAACCTTGTGTACGTATTTGGGTGTCATAACAAAGAATCATCTTTCCAGGATGTTGTAAGTTGGTTGTCTGGACTATCACAATTTTAAGATTTCCCATTTTCTTTTGAGCTGTTTTCAAGCTAACGGCTGTGGGCAATGCTGGATTACTAATGAAATTAATTTCCATTTCTCATTAGTCTGCATCTTTCTGGGTAATTAAGCATTACATACAATGCATCGATCATGTAAACTTGTGCCCTGTTTATTGCAGCACACTACCGTGCCTCTTCTCGGAAGGCCAACTCTTGTTCCATTCGCCAAAAAGCGGCACAAGTTACACTAGAGCTTATGGGGAGCTGTAGTGAATTCAGGTGAAGATGCAACACACACACCTCTCAAACTAAAACAGACCCCCTCAAACACAAAAAGCCCAAACCGAAATGAAAACAAATACTCCCAGTGGTTTATACTGCGTCCTCCCAAGGGGCTGGTCCAGCCGGCTGGGAGAGGGACGGTTCAGAAATAACTGAATGAAATCTACAGCACGCTTAACAATATTACTTAAATAAATTGGATGAACCAAGGGAAGTTTTCTGGCATCTAAAAGTTGTGGGGATATTAGTTTGCCTGTTATCTCTTATCTTCCACTCCCTTGTTATGTGGCACTGCTAACATGCATTCTTGGCATAGCTTCGTGGCTTCTGAACAAATTTGTAATCCTCTGTGCAGTTGAAGTTGCAAATTTGATACTAAGGAATCAGGTGAAATTTGGGACATTCTCCTCGTGTCTGGGTATGACGGTTTTTTCCACTCTTTTGAGATCCGTAGTTAGGCAGATTTTTCCCTCTCCTAATGGTACGTAGGTATGTTACTGTGCTTAGAAGTTATTTTCTTGAGACAGTTGGGAGTGATAAAGTGGAGGAAAGATGGCTAGTGGGAAGACTAGGGAACAACACATGGGAAACTTAGTTCTGATTAAAGTAATTGATTGGCACAGAAAATAATTGGAAATGTCAACTGAACTGAAATTCAGCAGTGTGGTAGTCACTAAGCTGAAAGCCATGAGATCTGGAAAACAGCATACAGATATTCTGATTAACAAAACACCCCCGCAACAGCGCACAAAAAACTCCAAAGCACCCCCAAAGTCTGAAAGACCTACCTAGATGTAGAAGTAGTATACAATTTATAGAAGTTTGCAGTAGATGTGCGTGGGTATATGGTGTAGTGTATGTATAGTGTACAATGTGTGTGCAGAAGGGCTGCCCAGTGATGCTGTGAATGTCCATCCATGGAGCGGGGCTGGCCCAGGTGCCATCGCACCCCAGCGATCCCATCATTGCCTTTCCTGTAAGCTTTGGATAGTCCCTGGAACATCCAGCACAAATACGCTACTAAATAATCCTCTGTAAGCATACACAGCCTATTGTAATTAATATAGATTTGTCTCTGTGTTGTGGGTTTAGGGGCGTGGGGGAAGTCCCGTGGGTTTTTTTGAAAGTTTTTGGTTTTTAACAAACAGTGTCAGTAGGAAAAAAAAAAAAGTCTTTTAATGTGTGGATTCTTTTGGTCTGCCTGTAAATATGTGAATGTTATCTGTTATGAGGTGAGAGAGCAGACTGAGTAGGTAGTGATTTCCCACTAAGTCTGTCTTTGTCATTGGTACTGCCAGTTCCCACAATCCAAGCATTCCCAGGGCATCAGTCAGTGTCTACAAGGAACGATTTTCAAATATTAAAGCATGTGAAAAGACATACAGGCCAAAACTCAGAGCTCTCTAGGGACCGTGACCTCTTAAACGGAATATATTCTGACATTTTCACAGGCTACATGAAAGAATTCCAGCAGGGTCATTCCATTTGGTAAACTTATAAACAAACATTCCGTTGTTTTAGTTTGATTTATAGATTTTATTTTTTTTTTTAATTATCTGCTTATTGTGAAGAGATTAACATGGGAGACATGACCTGTGACTGACTCAATTTAAGGCATCTGGTATATATGAAAAGATCCTGTTTGAGGGCTTGGCATTTGAGTGATGGCAGGAGATATGGAAAGTATGTTTTCCTTTCAAGAGATCTCTTCATCAAACTGTCTTATTCTGACTTTTTTGTCCTGAAATTCCTTGTGGATAACTAAATGCATAGCTAGAAAAGAATGTCGAGTTAATTTTAAATTCCGCTGTATAATTGTTTTAAATCATTAGAACCAAATCTTAGCCGCGTGGTATTGTTGAAATATTAACTCCTGATACAGCCGCTAAACAGAACCGGTCGTCTATGGGCGGCACTTACACAGGAGCCTTTTCCAAATCATAGGTAGCGTGGTGGATGACCGAATAGCGTTCTTTAAAAATAGATCTTTTTAATATATATATTTTTAGATATACGTATGCAGTTAGACATATCTTAAAATGCATGTTATGTTTATTATCTATGCACTTTTAAAATATGCACTAATTTATTTCGATGTCTGAATGGTAGGGGATTTTCACTTGACCAGTGAACACTGCCAATGGATGTGCTGCCTTAAAGGAATTCGTGCAGGTTTTAGTGGGAGAAGAGTAGCAGAATATGCAGACTTACAAATTTGGTATCACCGTGTTTGGGAATTTTTGGACTAACTGAGGTAGATGGTGACCATAATTCGGAATTTTTGGGTCTTTGTTACCACCGTGGTGGAGAAAATAGCCAGAAGTCTCCAGTCCTTCTGAGGTAGTTCCTTAGTCATAGCATAGTATACAATCCTATTTTGAAAATTACTCAAATTTTTCATTTGACTTTTTGAAAACAAAGATCAAAATAGATACTTTACTAGTAAAAGAATATGAAGATGAGAGACTCATATTTATCTCAAACACAAGCGTAAGACTGTGTGAGATTTACTGCTGAGTTGTTTGACGAATGTCTTCAGTGTTCAAAGCAAAGAAGTTATGTACTGGTAGAGAAAAGAAAGGGGTTTTAATAAAACCAGGTGGCAGAACAGAAATCTGGTGTGAGATGGGCAGCTGGGGGTAGATAAGGGGGAACAAACAACAAACCCCAAAGCAAAAACCCCGAAGTTAACAGTTAGAGATTTAAAGACGTAACAGAATAAATTATAAAGTGCAACAGTGATTACTTAAAGGAATCTTTTAGTTTGGGTATTCAGAGCACTATTTTCCTATGTGAAGAAATTATTACGTGTTGATAAACAACTGGAATATTCTAACACAACTATAAAAGACCAAGAAATTCGTCAAGGTGTGCGTAAAGCCAAAATGAAATAAATATTTGAGTAATTAAGCTTTTTTCCACACTTCAAAATCTTTAGGTAGTGAAATAGATTAAATGCCTAAGGCTATTCTTCTTTTTCTTTGGTCTAATCTGTAGGTTTTGGATAGTGTGTGTGGTTGGGTTGGTTTGTTGTTGTTGGTTTTTTGGTTTTTAATGGGATTGCAAAGGAATGAGCTGCAGATGATGTGAAGAGCTGGAACGCACTGTTAAAGCAATTGTTGCTTGGTTACTTCATGTTTAATGAGGTTCCAAGAGCCTGGGAGTCCGTGATCTCACCCGGCAGGTCCCGATGGTTGGGCAGATAGGGGCTGGGAGGGACGAGCTCGCTCTTGTTTCATCCTGCGCGTCGTGATTTTGGCGAGTTTCTGTTCGGCGCTTCGTCTCTGCGAATAAGGCTGGTTCTGTAGGCTGGAGCTTGGCAGAACACTTGCAAATCTGTGGTGCAGGAGGATGGGAAGAAAAAACATGGATTACCTCAGATTAGAAGCAACCCAATTGTTTGTGAAAAGCTTGCACCATACATCGCTATTGAATGAGATGTGACCAGGTTTTGGAACTGACAGGGGTGTTCCATTCTGAAGCCTTTTTTCTTCATTTTACTCAGTTGTATACAATCTATAGATCTTAAATAGAAATCAGAATGAGAGGTACTTCTACCCTCTGGAGATGGTGTGAATTTTGACACGTTTCTTTTGTATTGAAACAAAAAGCTTGCTGTGTATCTTTTACTTCAGCTTCTGGGTTTGATGAACTGATCCTGTGTGTATTGGGTTAAACCACTAATTGATAGATACAACCTGCACAGCTTTCTGTATGATCCTCAGTGTCATTGAGCTGTTTGTACTCTTAGAAAGAGCCCTTTGGAAACAGGTACACGTCCAAGTCAGAGGGGCTGTCCATTAAGTATTTCCTTTGGGAATGAGTAGTTCTCCTTCCTTTATTCTGAAACCTTCTGTATTTAAATACACAGAAGAGAAAGGCGAGACGAAAATTTAACAATTTGAAAGAGTTTTTTGGCCTGTTTTTTAATAATGCCACCGATTTCAAATGGCAATCCAAATTCTAGTTTTTAGAAACCAAATGCAAAAGCATCTCAAACTGAGTGGAGTTGAAAGACCACGGGCTTTTTTTGTATACATTTCACATTTCGTGGGTTGTGTTCTCTTTATTGTGTAAATGCTAAAATGAAGAAAAGGCTTTAAAGAGTAGACAAAGAACAAACAAGTTGCGATGTTTCACTAATACCTGTTGTAGAGAAATTTTTTTACTAGAACGAAATGGGTCATTTGAATGGGAAACATTTGGCTACATGGAAAACACACAGCGTCGTTCCGACCATACATCTCTCCTAGTCTGCACAGGAATGCCATCACTCTTATTTTCCATAAATTCTGTGATTCCTGCTTTTCTTCCTAAAGTTATTTGCAAGTTACTATTGAGATTTCGATGAGACTTCTCAAAGGTGTTTTAAAATAATAATGTGTATATTAGCTTGTGTTGAACTGGGGGGTGAATTTGAAGCAAAATTTTAGGCTTAACTCCAAGTAGCTGAAGCACAAGCTTATTCATTTCTGCAAATTCTGCTGTGGGGTGGGTACACTCTTCATTTATATAAAGCTCTATGAGCAGGTAGGAATAGATAGAACTCCCTTCAGAACTGTGGTGTTTGAAGGAGAGTGTGTTACTCCTTGGGTTCTTTAATTACAGACTTCCTTATTAGTACGTTGATTTTTTTAAATTTCAAAATACACTCTTCTCTGAATCATTTTGAAATGGCTTCAGACCAAAGAACTGATTTTTCAGAAAATGTGTGTACTGTACCCTTCCCATAAAACAATTTCTGCTGTTATATGTTGTTATATTGTTAGAATATAATGCACCCAAACTGTTAACTTCTCTGTTGGTACAAGAAAAACGTGGAGTTACAATCTGGTATATCCATAACTCTGTCAGATTCTGTTTCCTGGCTGTGTCAGGTTTTCCTGTAGGTTTCCTAAGCAGAATGCATTTGGATTCTGTTTGTCTGGATTTTTTTTTCCCGAACGTGTGGAGTTTCTCAACAGTAATTTGATTTCTTATGCACAATAAGTGTTCCAGCTGCAGGCAGTGAGGAATTTGCTTTATGAAGGAGGAGCTCTTTTTTTTTCTTGTGTTCAGTAAAAATCACTGCAAAAGCTGATGTATTTGAATAGTCTATAATTTGTATTTAAGCAAACTCTAATTTACGCTGATCGTTTTTATACAAATAATGTGCAAACAACGACGCATTAGGCTGGGAGATCTGCCTCAAATCATTTACACTGCGAGAGTTTTGCCTGTATTTCCAGCTCCTTAGATGTCAGGTTGATGCAGCCCAGTGCCTGTGAGTCCCCTGGGAAGCCGCAGCAGCCCCGGGATCGCTGATGTGCCCAGGAACGCGCTGTGCGGGCAAAGAGCTGCGCTCGGGCAAAGATCCACAGAGGAGAGATGATTTTCTTCATTTTCCTTGTGTCCACATTTAAAAATTGTGCACCAGGTGTTTGTTATTGTGTAGAGATCTCTTGAAATCTGATTTCATACAAGCGAAACGTTTTTTTTTTTTCTGAGCGGAGATGTCCTTTGTAATTTCAGGCTGAAGGATTTAAAACATGAAGTGGGCACGTGGAAAGCATGTCTAATGATAGCGTGCGTAGCCAAAGGGAAGGGAGAATGCACCTGCTAGAGTTACTTGTTGACGTGTAGTGAGTGCTTAAAATCATGTGCAGTTTATTTTCTCTAAGTACATGAAATACGAACTAGTCTGCCGTTCCATCGTGGCCAATGCCAGGTAATTAGAGGATCCGCTTCCCCAGAGCCTTCCAGGTTGGTACTGAAGTTGATGACCCGTGTAAGATAAATGGGAAACACTGGAGAGACTGGCAGGTGAGAATCTCGGGGAGCAAATACTCCAAAAACTGCTGGGAACGAGATGTGTAACTGTGATGCAAAAAGGAAAATAATACAACAAGAAATAGAATCTCTCTTACGCTGCAAGGAAAGACATGGAAATACTCGCTGGTTTTCCGGCTCGGCTCTGCCAGATGGATGTGTGTGAAAGCAGAGCGGGGCGGTGGAAGGTTCCTCGCAGTAACCTTTGCAGAGGCCACCGCGCAGCTTTGTTTACTGGTGACACTTCTGGAGCGGTGGCTGTGCCAGGCAGGCAAAGCTGAAGTATTTGTGCTGCCGCTGCGGCGTTCGGAGCGCTGCGGGAAGGGAGGGGGAGGAGGGAGAGAGTCCTCAGCAGCAATTTGTCAGAGGTATCAGCGAGTGCTGCTCCTTCAGCAACTGCTGGATTTATTTTTAACTGCTTGACTCACTCTTTGTCAAATGATTGACCACGGAGCCGCACGTTGAAACGCGAATGTGCAGAGGAAGCGAGCGTGACTGGAGGAAGAGGGGGAGTGGTTGTCTAGGAAAAGAGGTGGGATCTGGGCTCCGGGCTCTGCTCCGCAGCTCGGTGCCCGCAGCCCCGCGACGGAGGCTCCGCAGGGCACCCACGGCCATGGCTGTGAGCGCCTGAGGAGCACCCACCCTGCTCGTTTCTGAGGAGACAGGGCCTGCAAGCAGCGCTCGGGACAGCAGCGTGCTGCCTGGGGACAATTGCTTCTGTTTTTCCTTTGCTGGATGTTGCCGTTCTAAAGGATTCTCATCATGATCGATAGCTCCAAGAAGCAGCAACAGGGCTTTTCCGAGATCTTACCGGCGGGAGATGTGCAGGCGCTGAAGGAGAAGGAATGCCTTGAGGCCAGCAGCCAGAAAAGTCTCAAGGAAGGTCAGTGGCTTGTTGGTTGGGGGCAGAAAATGCAGGAGCGCTGGGCAGGTTCGGTTCACCAGCGTTTGCGGTGTAATGCTGTGTGTCAGGAGGAATTGTTGTACGTTATATCAGGTATTGTTTTCCCTCTTAAAAGATTGCTGAAAGCTAAATTTAGAATTTACCTGGGACTGTTAAAATAACTATTGATAATAGCTTGATAGAAATGGTTGTATGAAGAAAAATCGGTGGTTCTCTTTTTGGAGTAGCATTTACTGCTGAATTCGTGAAGTACTCTGAAATGGTTCTGTAAATAGTGCACAAAATGCTTCCAAATGGCACTATTGAAATAAAGAGAATGAAATGTCATTAAATAGGACACTATTAAAAATAAAACCCCACAAACCTTTCGTTTTAAGCATGTATTATGACCTCATTTTCAACAGTGCTTCTCTTAGCCGTCTTTCTCTAGAATCCCCTTCTCCCTTCATGTTTTAAATTAGATTTGACTCTGCTTTCCAGATGTATGCTTTTCGAATTATGTTATGTCTCCTTAGATGGCCAGGTTTAGACTGTGCTTTAAATTGACATGATGCACAAGCATGAGTTTGTAAAATAGCAACAGTCTGAGGCTATTTGGAGCGTTATTTGCAGCTGGCAGCGGGTGCTATGGCAGCTGGATTTGCAGCTGTCTCGCCCTGCACTGAGCACCTGGGGCACGGGAGCATCCCGGCTCTGCCGCTGCAGCTCCGACTTCTCCATCAGAAACAAACCGGATTTGTCATAGACAAATTCCTTTCTTTTCCTTTTACAGCACTCCGCCTTGGCTTTTACTCCAGAGATCTCTGGGTTGTCTGGTGGTTCAGAGATTTCCTCCTTGGTGTTGGGGCAAGACTGCTGGTTTGCCCTCTTCCACATCAGATCATGCCTTTCTCAGAATTTGAATGCTGGGTTTGTTTGGGGGTTTTGTTTGCTGTGAAATTTGGATATTAATAATGTTTAAAATGTCAAAAAGATAGCCCATATTCATTATTGAATTCAGTAAATCACAGTTGATTTTAAAAACCCCTTAGCTCTAAGTTAGGGCTAGAGAAAACATGGATTTGTATGTAATGTGCTGATGTCAAAGGTTTCTTATTGATTGGAAAGGCAGATAATAATAACATATTGAGTGTGATGCCCCTGGCTGAGAGCCCAAGCTGCGCTTCCCGTGCAGCAGGGCAGTGCTGCTGGGCACAGTGGCGGAGAAGGGGCGGCAGGGGCTGCTCTGTGCAGCTCCAGTTCAGCCTCCTCACAGCTCCAGTTCAGTCTCTGTTCAGCTCCAGTTCAATGTCTGTTCAGCTCCAGTTCAGTCTCCTCACAGCTCCAGTTCAGTCTCTGTGCAGCTCCAGTTCAGTCTCCTCACAGCTCCAGTTCAGTCTCTGTGCAGCTCCAGTTCAGTCTCCTCACAGCTCCAGTTCAGTCTCTGTGCAGCTCCAGTTCAGTCTCCTCACAGCTCCAGTTCAGTCTCTGTGCAGCTCCAGTTCAGTCTCCTCACAGCTCCAGTTCAGTCTCTGTGCAGCTCCAGTTCAGTCTCCTCACAGCTCCAGTTCAGTCTCTGTGCAGCTCCAGTTCAGTCTCCTCACAGCTCCAGTTCAGTCTCTGTGCAGCTCCAGTTCAGTCTCCTCACAGCTCCAGTTCAGTCTCTGTGCAGCTCCAGTTCAGTCTCCTCACAGCTCCAGTTCAGTCTCTGTGCAGCTCCAGTTCAGTCTCCTCACAGCTCCAGTTCAGTGTCTGTTCAGCTCCAGTTCAGTGTCTGTTCAGCTCCAGTTCAGTCTCCATGCAGCTCCAGTTCAGTGTCTGTTCAGCTCCAGTTCAGTCTCCTTGCAGCTCCAGTTCAGTCTCCTTGCAGCTCCAGTTCAGTCTCCATGCAGCTCCAGTTCAGTCTCTGTGCAGCTCCAGTTCAGTCTCCTCACAGCTCCAGTTCAGTCTCTATTCAGCTCCAGTTCAGTGTCTGTTCAGCTCCAGTTCAGTCTCTATTCAGCTCCAGTTCAGTCTCCATGCAGCTCCAGTTCAGTCTCCTCACAGCTCCAGTTCCGTCTCTGTTCAGCTCCAGTCCAGCGCTGGGCTCTGCGGCCGACAGCAGCCGAGGAGGTTCAGAGGAGTCAGTGGAGTGTAGGAAAAGCTCCCAGCTAATGTGAGCTACCGAGAAACAACGAGGAGAAAGACGTGAAAAAGCGAGCATGGCGGGTAGTGTGGGAGGGTAGTGAGTGACCCCGGTAGTTGCTCTCGTCAGTCTCTGCAGGTGTCAGTTAACTAGAGAGCGGATGAAGGAATGTACAGTGCGATAATGATGGTTGGAGTAGCAAAAACCCTGCAATTATGGGACAGTCTTCCAGTCTAAATCCATGAATATTTTAGAGTTTAAATTATTCAGTGCATAAAAGAAGACATAATTGTTTTCCACAATGAGTGTCTTTGCTTTAGTACCTGTTTTCCGTTTTCACTTTTCCTCAGTGAACATTGCTTATTCTTTTATCTCTCCTGAGTTTGGCAGCCTAATGATTAAAAGAATGAACCTTTTTTGAGAGTATGGATGACTACAGGATCTCATCTTCCAGCCTTTCCTCTTCCTGCACCTTAGAAAAAACCAACACTTTCTTTCTTGTAGTATATAGAATGAATTATTGAAAACATTGCAAATCTGCTTGATTTGCATCTAAAAGAGACTAAAACAGAGCTTCACCTTTTCAGTTTATAATGTTACAAAATAAGTGTTTGGGGGATTTTTTAGTTTTTTAAAAATTCAATTGCAGTTTTTAATTTTGTCCTATTTAAATAACACTACAAATAACATTAAAACACTTACTGTTTTCTGGAGCAGTATATTCTAAATTAGCTTGTGCCATTCTGCCGCTCTTTTTTTCCTTCCCCCTGCCTCCCTTTTCCCTTTAACTCAAATGGTGTGACTGGTCTTGCCACCCGAATCATCAACCCCTTTTTGTTAGGACACAAGAATACTTATGAATACCATCTGTGGATGGTTTAAACTGCAAAAATTGAAAATATAATTGTACTGGCAAACCCAGATGAAGTCCCGAGAGGTTGAGTAACTCAGAGTGTGCTCCAGCCTGTGCTTCATCATCTGTTTTGCACAGGTTTGACAAATCTGAAAACCCTGAGATAGTTCAGCGTGCTTATTTCAGCAATGAATACCCTAGGAGAATTGTTAGGCGCGGTTCTTTTTTTTTACTTAGTATTTCTTTATAGGGAAAGAGGCTTTTGATGGAAACACAAATCCCAACACTGTCTTCAGCAAATTAATATTGCAGGCGTTGGAAGGTTAGATAAGGAGGATGAATTTTTTTCATTGCTTAGGCTAATGAGTATTATTAGAAGGTACACATTATAGAATCCTATAGCACAGGAAGAAATCCTCTTAATTACCGTACTTTCTTGTAAATAGCTCTCATGTTATCATGTTGTCTGCTCTGTGCAAACAGTTCTTAATTTTATCTGGCTTATCTAAATTACCTTAAAGCATACAGGGCTAACTAAACAGCTTTCTCAGAAATTCCTGTAGCATTGACTTCTAATGTTGAGTGAGTGGCCATAACATTTGGAAAATTCAAGTCAAAAGCCTTAAATGAAATCAGGACATCGTTGTGCGTACAGTTAGTAAAAAGGAGTTGATATGATCAACAATACATATATTGGGAATTAGGAATATATTTAGGCTGCAGGTTAGGATTCTAACTGAGGAGTGAGTTTAGAAACTCTTGCCTTGTACCCTAAATTGTTTTCATGTACAGACCGAGCTCCTGCAAGGGTGTGTGACCGCGCAGAGCTCTTGAAGACGCATTAAACTGGTGAAACAAATCAGGACGGTGCTGTCTCAGGTGGGACTTCAAAGGAGATTGGATCCGTTTGTTTGCACCATATTTTTCATAGAGTAATGTGGGCTTCAAAGTTGCCTGCAGGTTACTGTAAGGAAAAAACAAACTAACCAGGAAGGAAATTTTCTTTCCACCTTGAAACATAATCTATTTCCCAGACTTACATTGCTTTTTAATTTTGCTGGTTTGTGAGGAACTGGAGACTGGCAAGTGCTAGAAACAGGATACAGGATGGAATGAGTGAATTCCTCAGGTGCTTACTGGCAATGGCTTCACGCTGTCTGGTTGATAGCTTACCAGATTTACTCAGGAAGGGCTTCTTCCCTTCCTCTCTTGCAATCCAATCAATATTGCATGAGAACTGTTTATTTAACAGATTTCCTGCTATCGCTGGCTTGTTCAGTACTGGTGATACTGTCGACCTCTGCTGCTCTCCTGCGGTGACGTGTTGGACTTGGATTCTGCTGTTGGTTTGCTGGCTTTGGTTCTGTGTGTGGTTTTTTGTTTGTTGAAAAAAGCGCTAAGTTTGGTAATACGGTCTTTGGAGGGGTTTTTAAGACCCCTTATCAGTAGCAGTCTATCAGGTATGTTTCTGGAGATACAGATCATGAGAAAAATACATGGGAAAAAAAGTATTATTCCTGTCATCTTAGTTAATAAAGGCAGCACTATAAATCCAATGTACTGATCCTGTGAGGCTGTGTTAAAAGCCTTAACTTGATGGATGTACCATAAATAGTCTTTAATGACAGTGGGATGATTGTATGTTTTACAAGTATATCAGCACTTACGCTGCAAAATTTTCTTCTTCAGTGTAGCATTTAAATGAATAGTCAATAGAAAGTGATCCCCATTATAATAAACACATGCTAAAATACTTGGACAAACTAAGGCCACAAGGTGTTAATTTGATTTTGTCTGCGATCTGTATGCAATCAGAGGATACAGCGGCTAACCAAGAGTTCTGTGGAAACCGGCTGCGGCCGCTGCGGGATTTCAGAAAGGTTTTAGGACAGGCAGGTGGAGTCCGAGCCAGCCCTGCCCCGGTAGCACGGCCTCCTGCCGGCAGCGGGGCTGTGCCAGCCCGGAGCGGGGTCAGCCAACAGGCGTTACACAGCGCACTGCTTCCAGCTGCCTTCACAGCACTGACCCCGCAGGCTGCGGCTTCGCCAGTGCCGCTGCAGCAGGAGCCCCTGGGGCTGCAGGGACCATTGTCTGCTCATCACTAAGCCTGTCTCAGATCGTATTAAGTTCTGAAGCCACGTGCAGGAATGCGATGTTGTGGCCACAGCGCCGTGGCTGACGTCGCAACCCGCAGTCAGCATGGTTGCATGGACACCCAGTGTTGGGTGCTGCGGATCGCTGCGCGCCCGGTGAAGTGGCAGATCCCGTGGGGACGCGTTGGGTTTGCAAACCCAGTGTTGGGTGCTGCGGATCGCTGTGCGCCCTGCGAGGTGGCGGATCCCATGGGGACGCGTTGGGTTTGCAAACCCAGTGTTGGGCACTGCGGATNGGCGGATCCCGTGGGGACGCGTTGGGTTTGCAGCTCGAGAGCGGAGCTGGTGCCTCCAGAGGCCTCGGCTGGAAATCGTCTGTCATCCTTCAATGGGATGTGCTCCAAGTGATCACCAAGCAAGTCCGGAGTACATGCAGGATTTAAAGCCAAGTTTCACGAGTCCCTTGACGGAACACTTCTTGGCTGATAGCAGTATTTGAGGAAATGCAAATGATTCTTTAAAAAATCAGAAGGCTCTACTAAGCAGGGGAATACTTGCAGATTTAGAAAATGTACTCATTGTTAATATACTTAAGGTTTGCGATGTTAGAGAATGCTTGAAATGTAAGCTTTAGTTTATCCAGACTTTCCACCCAGGATGGTAGTGGTTTTTCTCATTTTAAAGGTTTAAACAGAATAGCGAGAAGTATAGATTTTGCTTTTTGCATATCCATGCGCATATGAGTATATTCATCCCAGCAGATGTTCCGGTAATTTGTTTGGAGGCTTGTGTATGTTCTGGCTTGTTTCTAAGCAACATGTTCCATAGCAATAGGCTACAATACAGATTGTCCTATATCCCGGTCATTAGAAGCCTCTCAACTGATGATAATGTTATGCTTTATATTTTTGGTTTAAATGTTTACAGTGAGCTATCTTTCCCATCTAGCTTTTCGTGTGCTGCTTGCAGTACGATGGTGCTACTTCTGGAAACAGTTCTGTGGGCAGAATTACTGGCTTATAGAAAGAGCTTTAAACCGCAGGGGTATGATTGAAAAGATTTGCAGGTCCTGCAGGGTTTCCCCCAGAATTGGGAAGATTCTCTGCGATGGCCCTCAGGAGTCTCTGCTCACATGCTTTGCATTTATTCAGAACATTTCTGAGCTGAAAGGCAAGTAAGACTGAATGAGCACTTAAAATAAGGATGCACCAGAGGCTATTTCAGCTTTCTTAATTATTTTGGATATAGTCTTAGCAGAAAAATAGCGTATGCAATAATGGAAAAAAGAACATTAAAAGTATATAAAATAAGGGTTTTTTTACAAGAACAAGTAAAAATGAGTAAAATATTTCTGTAAATTATACTCTAGCAAATGTGAAAGTTTTGAAGACTGAACCCAGTATAACATGTTCACTCATGTTTAAATGATGTCTGATTGTTTAATGATTCATTATTTTTATTTTAAAATTGAGAGTATTTAACATACTGTATCACTGTTTTCAGGCTGATGGGAAGTGAGCACCACAATTTTAAATGCATTTTGTCTTTAAAATGCTGTATATCTTATTGAGAATCACTTCCAACAAATTACAGGTAGCTAAATATTTTTGTGGCTTTTCCCCCTCCTTCCTTTCCTCTTTCCTTCCTTCCTTCGTTCCTTCCTTCCTTCCTTGATGTGCCGTATAGATGAAAAGAACACTACATTGCCAGATTTCTGACTGGACACGTGCAATGAGTAATGCCAGGTGCAAACTGGCTGCCATATTCCATAACCTTCCTGCAATGTGTGCCCTGCATAGCACCTGCTCTTTCTTTTCCTTAATAAACAAAATATTCCATTTATTAACTTTTTAGTTTTATTCCCAGAACAAATATTAATTGAAAAGATTAACCGGTTTTGTCTCAGGAAAGCATTCAGTGAATTATAAATAGAGAACAACACCCCGTATGGAGTTGAGGGAAAACAATCACAACTGGGGAGAAAGCAAAATGTGTCTCTGGATGATTAACTCAGTGTAAACTGTGGTGTTTAGGATATGCCACATAGACTTTTGAGTCCAAGCAGGTGGTGTTTGGGGTGCCAGGGTGGCAACTGGAAGAGGCCCGGAGTTGAGTCCTCGATAGTTGATTTCTGCAGCTCTGGGGCTGTTCCTGTGGGGCTGGGCCAGCGTTCTGCTACAAAGGTGATGCTCGGATCATGTGTACAGTGCACCGACCCTCTGGAAAATACTCTCCTCTTCTTCACTGCCACCCTCCTCTTCTTCACTGCCACCCTCCTCTTCATGCACTTGTGTTTATGTTGGAGTCGTGGTGCCAGGTAACTGGTTCGAAATTGCTTTGGATCAGGGGTACAAGAGAACAGCCCCATCTCCTGCAGCTCCATCGCAACTGGAGCGGCTGTTGTGAACGGCTGTTGTGTTCCACCCTCAACGTGCTGGGGACCACGGCTGCACAAAACCAGTTTTCAGCTGGCAGAAGGCGATGGGGGTTTCTGCGTGGCAGGCTCCGGTCCGCAGGCAGGGCCCGGGTGCAGTGTTTCCATGGCAGCCGGCCCAGCCGCCTGCGCTGCAGGTGACGCCGCTCTTGGAAATTTCCAAAGGAGTAGGCAGGAATGTTGGACATTACATTTTCCCATTTCCACTCGCAGTTTTAAGGGCTTAAATAGCTAACGTCCAGTGGATTTTAACTCTGCAAGGAATAATGAGATGATTGCATACAAAATGTAAAAAATCTTGATTTGTTTTTCTTCTGCTGTCATTTGAAAGAGCTGTATGCTGTCTAATGAACCCCGGAACTGTTAAATGTCTACAGCTATTTGCTGTTTCATAGTACGTTCTATAAAAAGACAAAATTTAAATCTGATTTTTAACTAATAGGATATGTAATTAGCTGTGTTAGATGTGGAATTATTAGCGCTGGAACTGTGCGCAGTGTGGGTTCTGGTTTTTTTCAAGGCAAGCAGCAGCGGTGAAAGCTTGTCAATCAGTGCAGATAGCGTTGTTCCTGCAGGACAACTATCAATTTATTTTTGGCCTCTTTACATTCCAGTGCTTGTGATTATATAGCACTACTTTTGAGGCATCTTTCCCATAGGCTACAAATTACAGATTAGCAACAGAAATTACTTGCTCAACTTCGATAGTTTGTCCCGAGTGCTGACCCTTGTGCCGGTGCTCCATCCGCTGCCTTGGGCCATTCGTCATCCTCGTGCCCCTTTAGGGCACAGCGTGTGTGAACTGAACAGTGCTCACTGTTTGGAAACAGGCCATTAACAGCACTGGGGTGGCCAGGCAGGGCAAACCTGTCACTCCGGGGCAGTCGGGCTTTGTGACAGTCAGATGGCCGGCTGTCCTCACCCTGACCAGGAAGTGACGCTTTTAGGTTTTGTCACTAAGTGTTAAATAAGCGATCTAAGATTTAATGATCATTTTATCGACTGAAGAAAACACATGGAAATTTCGGAATCTCTTCACGTGGTGTTAAAAGTGTTAATCTTAAAATCAGACACTGACTTGAAAGTAAAAAAGAATACCCTCCGATCCGTTTCCCCTCCACCAGAACGGGAGTTTGACTGGCCTCTGTGCATGGCTTTTATTCAGAAGCAGCTCAAAGACAATTTCTTACAGTTGCAGTGGTGTGAAGGGGAATTCCTGCCAGATGATGTGAAGTGCTAAATATCTGTGTCGTCTTTTAGCAATAGTTTTGCTCAGCGGTGTTAACGTGGCCCTTCTTTTGCACACACATTTTAAATGAGGAGCAGTATTACTGATGATAATAGCGTATTAACATATCTAAATCTTTGTTGGCTCTGGGCCTTTATTTTGGAGATCATCTTCTATGATTTTAGATGTTAGGCAGGTAACCACCCGATTTTAAAAGTGTGAAAGGGAGAGGTAAATTATCGGGCAACAAGCTGAATGGATCTACCCCGATAAGAACAATCTGCTAAAGACAGTGTTTGAGTAAGTACCGTGCTAAGGGGAGCCTTGTTTCGTAGTCCCTCATGTATCCTGAATTCTCCCTCCCCAGATTCCGCACTGGTTTGTCTGTGAACGGTTCTTTGTAATAAAGGAGGAAAAAAACCCAACCAAACAAAAAAACCCCAAAACCAAACAAAAAGCCCCCACCAGCCCCCAGCCTCCCCTAACACTGGAGCCAACAGTACGGTATAACAACTTTGGCTAATGTCTCCGTGCTTTTCAGGTTTTTTTGGAAGCTTTGTGCTCCCATCTCATCCATCTTTATTAGGTGTACCTCTTTGTGTGTTACTGTTCTAGAAACCTCTTGCTATATGGATATCTATATGTATGATAAGCAGAGTCTGTATTAGATTTAATTCCATTAGTTTTAAACCAACCCACGTTCTATTCTGCAGAGAGTTTCTCACTGAAATAAATCAGCAATTCTTTGCCAAAAGTGCAACGCTGTGCTCCGTTCTCACCTCGTCCGTTCTTTGAAGATAGTTTCATCACATTTTCCTTGTTGAAAACTTGTGATGTAGTTTCCATGGCTCCCACTTTCCGTATCCTCCTGGCTGTTCTCCGAGCTGCTTTTTGGGGGTCCTCGTTTCCTTTGGAGCTTTTCACAAACCTCACTCCTGTTCTCCTCTTTTTTACCCACTCCAGGCTGATCCCCAGCACAAAGGCCCCGGTGTGGCTGTAACCCATTCCTGCCCGGTTGTAGGGCTCCGTCCATCACACGGCAGCCACAACAGACAGGTGGCTACCGACTGCGGTTGAGCTGCTGTGACACACACCCTGTGACCGGTGTCCCCTTTGCAGCTCAGGGACAGCTGGCACCGGCTTCCTTACCAACACCTCTGCTTGTCACTTGGTGTCACTGGCGGGGCTAAGAGTATGTTAGGTCCCTATGTCTTCTATTGAGATGGACATCTTGGCTTTTTCCTGATCTGTTTGCTTTGGAAAAGCAAAACTGGTTTTTTAGCTTTTCAGCTTTTAAAAATAATATATTTAGGGGTTTTACTCACAATTAGTTTCTGTTTAGAAACTTCCTTTTCTTTTCTCGTGTGTTCAACGTGTAAACAACAACAGAAAAATGGGACACCAAGCTGGTTTTAAACTTCCTTAATTTTGGAATTGTTGGTGAAACCTTTCTGATTTTTTTCCTCCCACAATCTCGCCAGTGAAATATGAAAACGCAATATTTGCAAAATGCTGAAGCGGTGAGATGCGCTTGGACTGTGCGATCCAACCATGGGACCTAACGGTGAGCGCTGTCTGTCTGGGGGCAGACAAGTACAAGTCTGATCCTTTTTGTATGAAAGACGAAAAGCCTTAGCTGAGATTCATGTCAATGTCTGGATTTGGGAGAGCCAGACCTCTAATAAAGAATAAATTTCTGATTAAACTCTGCCCCTTTATATGTTAACAGTTAAACTAATTTCTTAAGAAAACGTTGTCAAGCTGTTTTGCACATCACATTTGAGATTGCAGTGATATTAGTTCAGAATTTTTAATAAGTCTAATAAGATGAAGAACACGAATCTGTTATCTGTAGTAGGTTTTATAGGGTAGGTATATGCACTTCCTACCAAAATAATTTTCCAATTTACCCAGCCGTACAAATAGGTGAATTAGTGAGGGCTTTCAGATTTTTGTTATCAACTCTGCAAAACAGTGTGATCATTTTACAGTGTGAAGGTCAATTTGAAGTTGTTTAACTTTCCCATTTCTGTTTGCTACCATTTGAAAGGACCATATTGGCAATGCTGGGGTAATCGTAGCTGAACCGGCTACACCTACAAAACAGGTTCTCTTATAAAGCTCAGGAAAATAGAAACTCTGAGAAAAAAGCGTATTAGAAATCAGAACTACCACAGATGCATTTTTTTCTTAATAGATGACTTGCCTATCGTATGTTGGTACATGACTCACATCAGTGATAACATTCTTGCACCTGTTGTAATATTCGCTTGTTGATCCACCGCGTTCCAGGTGATGAGATTGAAAAAAGTACTAATTCTGGTGTACTTACTGTGTCTGCTGACGTATATCGGCTCTGCCCCGCACGACTGTGTTGGAGCAGGGCGTTCTGGAGCCTGAATTAAAGAGGCGTGTGTTTAGAACTGACTTGTGACTGGGTAAAGGATTTGGTAGACACGTTTGTAGTGTGGTTAGTCTTCCAAGAAAGCCAAATTTCAGTATGGTATAAATTTGGACCAAATACATCTGTATGGCATGAAGGAGATTCCTGCCCTGAGCCGGACCTGCTTTCAACCCTTTCCCATGGCTTCCTCGGTGTAAAAGGAAGGGTGGTTTGAGCCAGGAGCAGCGCAAAGTCCAATTTTCATCTCCTCAAGACCAAGAATATGGGGTCTGAAATACGGCAGTCTTGCCTTGCTGTTTATAAATTCTCTCACATCTTGTGGATGGGCAAAACTTTCTTAAGATTTTTAACGGGATTGCCTGTTTAGTTTTAAGACTAACTCTGAGCTTTCTCGATTTTACACTTGTAAGCAAGAGAATGCAAAACAAGAACACGTGAGTTTTTTGCTTTCCTGTAAACGCCGCAGCAGACGGTGACTTTCTCAGTGCTTTGTGCTCATGCAGTAGGAAATTCTTACAAGTAGCCCCAGGGATAGAAGCTTAAACATCCTAACACTATATGGTCTGCTTAAAATGCGTTTCCATTAAAATGTCCATTTCTCAAAGTCTTCTGCAGGACTGGGCAAAGTCCTGACCCAATACTTTATTTTTCTTAATTGACACTTGTATAAAGCTTGTGGATTTTTAAAGTTGGATGTAGAGGTGCCTCTGTATTTGTGCATGCATATCTGCGGTTTGGGGGCAGATTAGACCAACCGGCCTTAGAAAGCGCGGTGGTTTTCATGGCGGCCCCGCCAGGCAGCGCTGCTCCCAGTGCCCAGCAGCGCCCTGGAGCTGGATCCGCGCTCCACGCTGGCCCAGGTTCCATCCACTGGTAAGAGATACTGTCAGAAGAGATCTCAGCTTCCCTGGAGCCACCTGACATTAAGGAAGGCCAAAAAGAAATAATTCGAACTATGATAAAATAATTCTTCAGTTAACTTAATGTTACTTCATTATTTAAAGCAGGTATTTTCAAGTTTCCAGAGGAGTTAATTACTTCCCAACAATTTACATTTTGCCGTCGTTACTTTTGCATCCTCCCATCTCTGTCCTTTGCAGTTCTCATGTATTATGGGGTCTGAACAGAACTGCTGTGCCGCAGCCCTGAAGTGTTTGTATTTCAATTCTCAATGTTTGTGTGACACAAGAAAATAACGTCCTTGTTTTCGGGACTTGCTATTCCTGCTCTAATGCCTTAGTCAGAGGAGTATCCTTCCTGTACTGCAGGACAGGAAATAAGCTGGTTCCTTTTAAATTCTGGAAACAATGAACTTTGTCCTTAGCGTAAATTTTTAGAAATTACATTCATTTTGACGTTTTAGACAATACATCAGTTTGTTTTGCTTCCTTGTGGAATACAATGGGAACAGCATGTCATAATCATACATCCATAATAAGCTATCAACGCAGAATTTAGGAATGTAAATATTACATCTTTAATGTATTTTGTTTCTTGACCCAAGGATCTTGACCGTCTCTTGTTCAAAAGATGAAATTTCTCATTAGGGTAATGGCTATATGTGTTGAAGAAATAATGAAGCTCTCTGCTAAATTGATACAGAAACAAGGAGAAGGGAACAATAGAAGAAACAAATGACTAGACTACCTTTTCTTATTTTTCTCCTGGGAACATTTCCAAAAAAGCCCTCAAGCTTTGCAAGTCTGAGCCTTTGTGTCTGTGCCCCCCCGGGTTTGTGCAGTTCCTGGTATACTATTTAATGTGTGTCACATTGGTTATTCTTACAGGAACAATAAGATGAGAACCTTTGTACAGTTTATAAAATGTACTGAACCGTAAGAAGTTACCTCTGAAAGAGTAAACAGTTTTTCCAAATTTGACAGCATTGGATTTATTTGGTCCTTGAAATAATTATAACACTTAATCAGGAAAACAGCATTTTCTGGCGTTCAGAGACATGATAAGGTCTGTTCCCAATTGTATCACTTTTGTGGTGTTTTTTAAAACTCTAGGTAAAAATCTGGCTTCTCTTCAGGTTCTTGTGTTTCAGCAGGATTTATTTAAATAAGCTGTTATAGCAAAAAAAAATCCTTAAGGAAAAATTATCAACCAAACACATAAAGCTCTTCTTTTAAAATGCTCTGCAAACATAATTTCTGTTTCAGCGTAGTACAGTCATGTAATATTGGTATAAGACGTAAGCAGGCTATATAATCAATATGTGTTGCAGTTTATGGTGTAAACTCCTTATACCTCACTGCGTTTTCTTGAATCTATTATCTATAAGGGGAAAACTAAAGTCCTGGATTTAGATGTATTCTTAATCCCTCTTATGAGGCCCACCTGATGGGAAGAGTGGGTGTATGTATGATGTATGCCCCTTTATCGGATGTGACCAAGCACGCTCCAGTATAACCAGGGGAAGCAATTGCTCCAAACGATGTTAATAGCAGTTGATCCCTAACAATAGGTGTCGTAGAGGTTACTGTCAGGTAACACACAGAAAAAATAGTTCTAAAGTTGAAATACCTGGTATCTTTTGACTGGGTTTTTTGTCCTTTCAGAGGGATGGTGTTCTTACCTATGAATGAATGGTTGTTTTCTTTTGTCAGTGCTTCAGCTGAGGCTACAGCAGAGACGGACACGGGAACAGCTGGTGGACCAGGGCATCATGCCACGTAAGACGTTATTTCTAGTAGTTCGTATTACTGTACTGAATGAATTATGAACGGAATATATAAAATAACGGTGATAAGCGTTTCTGTGAGAATCTTTAAAAATAACTTTATCGTTTGAAAAAACTTGCGGGATCCTTTTGGTAATCTAAATGAATCTGGAGTAAATTCATCGTGTTCACCTAATGTTTCAGTTCAAATAGCCACCGGGATGAAAACACAAGGATTTGCAGTCTGATTCTGCTTTTATTTTCTCTCTTTATGACTAATCTTACTAAAATAAATTGAATTCTGTAAATGAGTGGACATCAGTACCAAAGCCAGCAGGCTTTACAGAGCAGGACGGCAAGGGCTGCCAGACAAAACGGAAGGACACACAGGTTGTCACTCGTGCCCCAGCAGGCCTGTCCTGTGTGTCAAGGCTCGTGTGCTGTAGCTGTATGTGATGGGACGTCAGGCGCTGGATTCCACTGGGCATCGGTCACTGGCTCCAGTGACCTAACGCAGAAGCTTCTGTGCGCAGGCCTTCCCTTCCGAGCGTGGACATCTTCCCAAGAGTACAGGAGCAGGCTTTGGGGTTTTTGTAGAAAATCGGTTTGGTTTTTGAAAACTTTTCCAGTTGCCAGAAGTTCCTGATCAACTTTCTACATCTGGCAAACTTGGTTTAAGAGGTTTTTTATTCTCTTCCAAAACAAAGATTATATAGTGGTAAAAATGCAATGAATGCCCTTAGATGCTGTCTTTGGAAGAGCTGAGATGCTGCTGATTGCTGTAGTGCGAAGTGTCTCGCTAAGGCAGCAACGTCACCAAGCACCTCAACCCAGCTGGAGCTGTAGTTCTGACTCCAGGCTCTGCGATGCTGAGCTGCCGACTCCTTGGCCTGGCTCCCTGCCACCTGTGGCAGCCACGCAAGAAGTTATCAGTTCTTCAGTAAACCATTTTTATCTCTAACTCTCTTCTACCACTGGAGTTTAACAGCCCATCATACTGCTTTCACAAGCAATTAATGTTTGTAAATTTGGATATTTGTTACATTTGTATGTCTGAACTCACAGCACTTGTATTTTGAAAGTAAGTAACTGGCGTGCGTTATGCAATTGCACTTTATTGCCAGAGCCCATTTTCCCCTTTATTGATTTCAATCTGTTAGAGATGATGGGTGTTTCAGCAGCAGCACTTACGATACCTAAAGCAATTTAGGAATCAATGGACGGTCTTCCTGAATACGGATACTTACTGGCCTAGGATTCAGTTGCAGTTAACTCTTTCCTTAGAGGTGTTCTGGTGTTCCTCCACCGGGGCTCCCAGCGCCTGTGCTCATGGGGTAGTATAACGTACTCACTTTGGGGGTCAGGCTGGCCTCAGAGTGAGGGGTGCCCAGGAAACATCCAGAATCCCTTAGTGGACAGTGTGGGTGAGACTGGGGCAAGGTATTAGGTCAAATTTGTCAAAAGATTCATCTGTGAAAAGTGATTTTTCTTAAAACAAACAAAAACCTCAGCCATTGCTAATATCAAAATTACGTCAAGTTATTGTAAATAGCCCAGTGTGCACTGGTGAATTCTGGCTCGAAAGCACAGTATCCTAAAGCCCATCTCTTTGTGAAGGTTTCTGAGTGTGCAGCAGATATCAGATTGTTTGCTTCACCATCCCAGGTCTGTAGTGCTGATTAGCTTCAGGAACAGAACGATCTGCTGCTTTTTGAATGAAACCTGGGCAAGAACTTCTAAACTGTCAGAAGTGTTAAAGATTTTGTTTTGCAGTGGTTTATCTCTGCCAAAAGTGTGTCAAAGAAGATGGATCATACCTGCTGCCATTTCACTTCCTTTCAACAATCCAGTTGAGATGAAGCACTCTGTAATTCATCTTATTATTTCTAGCTCAACAGTGGTTTTTACTCTTTTTAGCTATTTAGCATCTAACTATCATTCTGTTTTCTAATCCGAATATTTGGGGCTTCTACAAATTTTTTTTAAATCCGCACAAATAGTTCTTAAGGTACGGTCCAGTTCCCTCTAGTAACAGCAAGTACGAGGTATAGACAGATAGTAAATACTGTGGAATAAATGAAACAGTATTTTGGTATTCTAAACCTTACCTCATAAAATTTCTACTGTGGAACAGTTTTGGTAAAGAGACCCCAGTGCACATAGTGGAAGTGACCTGTTATGTGGTAATACCTGTTAAATATTCCAAGTACTCTGTAGAGGAGTGTTGCTCTAGCATGAGTCAAATGTCAGCATGGTCAGATGCAAACACAACTCTGAGATGGTGGTAAACACCCATACAAACCTGTGATTAGGATGTTTCTTTTGGAAATCAGTTCCTGTCAATTTAACTCTTACTCTCCCTTCACAGCTTTGAAAAGTCCAGCTGCATTCCACGAGCAGATAAAGAGCCTGGAGCGAGCCAGGGTAAACCGCTTTGTATAAACTTGTTAATAACATCTGAAAATGTTGTACCTGATACAAAATTCTCTGAGTATATGAAAAAATTATTACTGTTACAGTAATAACATGCGCTTTTATCTTGGAAGAATCCTTTAAAAGAAAATATTGGTGTCAAATCGGAGAGGAAATTTGTTAATCCTTTGCAAATCAAGGTGGGGATAATCACAGAATCCCAGAGCGTCAGGGGTTGGAAGGGACCTCGAAAGCCCATCCAGTGCAATCCCCCGGAGCAGGAACACCCAGATGAGGTTACACAGAAGGTGTCCAGGCGGGTTTGAATGGCTGCACAGAAGGAGACTCCACAACCTCCCTGGGCAGCCTGGGCCAGGCTCTGCCACCCTCACCAGGAAGAAGTTTCTTCTC